>JAJEOU010002831.1:0-13862 GCA_021534815.1 Acrocephalus arundinaceus
TCTCCGTGGGTCCAATCCCTCCCCAGGTCTCCACACCTGCAGGAGGTTTCTGGCTGTGACCTCCTGTCCCATGGGAGTCCGTGGATCTGATCAGCTCAGCTCTGACGCGGGAATTCCTCTCCTTCCAGCTGGGATCTGGGGCATTCCTGGTGGCCGAGGTGCTGCCCAGGTCACCAAGAGGCGCTGGGAACAGGATGAGATGGAGGCTGAGGAATGAACAAATCCCCTGGGGCACACCTGCCTGGAATGTCTCTGGAAATATGTCAGATATGGGTGGGAAGCTGGAGAGTAAAGGTGGGGAGGGTAGAATTCCCATGGGAATGTGGGATTTGGAAATGTGGGATTTGGGAGGACAAAATTTGGGAACATGGGAATTCCCATGGACCTCCATAGATGGATGCCACTGCTGTCCCATTCCCATGGGAATTCTGTAGATGGATCTCACTGCCATCCATTCCCATGGAATTCCATGGGCAGTCTCATCCCCATCCCACTGCCATGGAAACTCCAATCCTCTTCCCCCCAAACCCTCCTGGGGGTTGCCCTGTTCTTTGCTGTCCTCACCCCCACAAGACTCCTGAGGGCCTTCAATGACCCACCCAGTCCCCCCAAATTCCTTTTGGGTCACCCCTCATCCCCCCACAGGATTGTTGGGAGTCCCTGTGTCCCTTTCCCATGACTTTGGGGTCCCCCTGACCTTTCCATCTGCGCAGGCAGGGGGGCACCAGCACTCGGCCCCTCCCCTGTTTCTGCCCCCTGTGATGGTGGGGGTGGGCCGAGTGCTGGTGCCCCCTGCCTGCAGCAGATGCAGCAGTGAGGGGAGTTCAGGGGGTCCCTGAGCATTTGGGTCCCCTGGGATTTGGGGTGACCCCTCAGGCCCCCAGGATCTCCCTGAACACGCTGACACTGCCCGTGCACAGTGAGAAGGGTCAGACCTGGCACGGGGTCCCCAGCTCTGTCACCAGCATGGCCCAGGTACCCCCAAAACCTCTCGGAATGCCCTACCCCCCGGGACACTCCAACCTCCCCAGGATCACAAAAACATCCTGGGACCTCAAAAAACTCCCAAGAATGCAAAAGCCATACAGATCCCCCCAAACCCTCTCAGGACATCAAAATTACAGGACCTCCCAACACCCTGTCAGACCCCCTTGAGAAGGTTCATACCTGGCACAGGGTCCCCATCTCTGTCACCAGCAGGTACCCAAAACAGCCCGGGATCCCCCTGGGATCACCTAATCTCCCCCTTTAGGACCCTGAAAACCCTTGGGAACTCCAAAAATGCACCATGACCCCAAAAACCCCCGATCTGCAAAACCCTCCCAGGAACCCCTCATGCATGTTTACACCCAGCACGGTGTCCACATCACCATCATCAGCATCACCAGGTACCCCTGAACCCTTCTGGGACCTACAAACCCTCTTGGCACCCCAAATCCTTTCTGGGACCCCCAAACCCTCCCAGGACCCCCAACCCCACCTGGGACCCCCAAACGCACCAGGGCTCTGTATTGGAATCAACAGGAGTGGTTTTGGCAATTTAAGGGCAGTTATAGCAGGACCCAACAAGAGCGGGGGCTCTTAAAGCAGCTGTCTTGGTTTTGAAAGAAAGTTGTCTGCCAGGGAGAGCTGGAGCTTCCCTTGGAATGGAGAATGTCACCCCCTCCCCTCCAAATTATTATAATTTTGCAATTAGGGACTTTCAGGCAAAGATATGGGAATAGGGTAACAGTTCTTTAATAGGAATAAAAAACAACAACAACAACAACAAAACCACCAAAATACAAATGCAGCTGTACAAAGACAAGCAAGCAAGCAAAGCAGAAATCCTGGAAAAAAATCCTGACAGAGTCAGGGATACGACCTGACACTGTTGGTCAGGGTGTTGGAAGCAGTCATGTCATTGATGAGCCTTAATGGCCCATTAGCAGAAGATATCTCCCTGGAGGATGGACAGGAGGTGAAGGAGATAAGAAACACTGCCACACCTGGTTTTAACAGCTGGCCCATTATCAGAAGGCATCTGCCCCCTCCCCCTGGAGTTACAAGAGATAAAGAAATATCTGCTTTTACACAGATGAATACAAATCTCTTGGCTACCCAACCCAAGACACAGTCCCTTCCAGTTGATGCCAGTAGCTCCCAATGTGTCCACATTTTCCTCCCAACATGGGCCCAGTAGCTCCCAGATCCCCAGTCAGGTTCCACTGCAGTCCCAGTAGCTCCCAGAAACCCCCAGTCAGTTCCATTCCTGCCCATTGCAGTCCCAGTGGCTCCCAGTATGACTCCAGTTGCTCCAGTTGTGGTCTCAGTCTCCTCACCATGGTTCCAGTCCCTTCCAGTTGATGCAAGTTGCTCCCAATGTGTCCACATTTTCCTCCCTACATGGGCCCAGTAGCTCCCAGTAACTCCCAGTCAGGTTCCATTGCAGTCCCAGTGGCTCCCAGGATGATCCCAACAGGACCTGTAGTCACTGCCAGTATGGTTCCAGTCACTCCCATTACAATCCCAGTTTTTCCCAGTCACTCCTAGATACTCCTGGTATTATTCCAGTCATGTCCACAGTGACTCCCTTTCAGTCCCAGTGTGGTTCCAGTCACAGCCAGCACCTTTCCAGTCACTCCCAGTCTGATCCCAATATGATCCCAATCACACTCAAATGCACCCAGAACTATTCCAGTCACTCCCAGTATGAATCCAGACAGTTCCAGTAGGATCCAAGTTTGACCCCAGCATGGGCACACACTTGAGAAGACTGTCTGAAACCTAGAATATTTGGATTGCTGAAAAATGGGAAGAAAACCCTTCTTTTGCCTGAGTGCAGCCAGTTCTCTGAGCAAAGCATGTCCCAGGTGAGTGAGGAGAGACAGATGGGATTGGGGAATGTGAAACAAGATTGTCCACATTGGGGTGAGACCTCAAGGCACAGCTTCTCTGAGCAGGCAAACCATGCTTAGGAGAGACCCTGGGTCAATATCAGTCACTGAATGCTGCAATCACATCTTCTCTAAAAGGAAAAAACCACCTTGAAAATAGGAATGTGGATTTCTTAGAAGTTCTTTGAAATATTTCTCCATAACTCTAGGAAAAAAAGATTTCCTAATGAACTGCACCAGACCAGAGGAAAATGAAGGCACAGCCATGGGTTTGTCAGCACTTGTTTGATCCTAATGAGCCTCGTGGTGCATTTGGTGCTGAGCCCTGGAACCTCAGGGCCTGGAGAGGAGATTGCCACAAACCTTGCCAGGAGTCAAAGAAGAAGAACCCAAAGTGTCTCAAAGCATTTATGGTTCACTGAGGTCCATACCCAACACAAGCTCCTCATGGACTCCTTGGAGGTCAAAATTGGAGTCAGGATTCCACAAAATCTTCTCAGAGACTCAGTGTGGGAAGGAATATCAGAAGTACCTTAAAAATTTTGAGTATCTCAAAGCATTAATGAGAACCACTGAGTGTCAATTCAAAGCCTCTCAAGGGACTAATTAAAAGCAGATAATTGGACGCAGTGTTGCACAAACCTCTCAGAGACTCCAAGGCAAAAGCCAAACCCAAAGTCCTTGGAAAAACCTGCAGTCCCTGGCAGCATGAAGGAGCCCCCCAGGGCCATTGCTGACCAAGGCTCCTTCCCCAGGGACTCCTTCCAGCACATCCTGGAGGCCACTGGCATGGGAGGGGGGTGCTGAGGGCAGGACCAAGGGGCTGACAGTGCCCAGCCTTGCTGGGGCTGTGCCAGGAGGCCCCAGGGCCTCAGGACAAGGGGTCTCCTCAGTGTCCTTGGTGGCACAGAGGCTGCTGGTGGCCCAGGGCACCAAGACTTGGCTTCTCTTTGTCCCCACCTGTCATCACTGCCTGCAGTTCTCTGCTCTGGCCTGGGGCCTGGGGACACTTTCTGTGTCGTGTCCCTCAGTGGGACCCATTAAAACTTCCAGAAACTTTGGAGTTGGCTTCTGCCTTGGAGTTCTGGAGAGGTTTCTTCAGCTCCCTCTCAGGGACTGATGTTCAGGCCTCAGCACAAAGCCCCAGGAGGGCCATTAAAGTTTTTGTGCTTTGTCTGTGCTAATGAGCAGAGCTGAGCTCATGGCAAACAGTGCAATCCTGGCAACCAAGAAGAGCTTAAAAACACATTTCTCTGATGAGCAGCTTTTCTGCCAGCCCAGCAGGGCTGGGGCACTGCCTGCAGCCACCCCCGGGCACAGCACACAGGCACAGAGAGCTTCAATCACTCAGGGCTGGGAAGGTGCTGAGAAAGGGACTGGGGGGAATCACTGCCAGCCCTTGGCACAGGAACCTCTGGCTGCAGGACAATGCAGCTGCAGCTCCTGCAGTGATCTCCTCAAGCTGCAACATCCCAATGCTACAGACTCTGTGAGTACAACCTTCAGTATTTCTGGTGCAGGAGGATGAAATGCTCATGAAGCTCTGACACACTGAGCTTCTGCCTGCTTCCTAAATTATTTCTAAGAAAAAGATTTATTTTAAAATGAAACATTTTCTAAGTCTTTTGATTTAATTTCTAATATTAGATAATGTGAGGAGGGAGAACATATTTTAAACGTATCTTTAATTTGACAAATCCACGGAGCATCTGAACTCTCAGTGATTAGCAGGTGTACAGAAGATCCCTGATGTGCTTTCAGCCACTCCTCTGCCCATGGACAGCACCAGTATCACCTTGCTGGCCCCATCAGGCTTAGTCTGATCTGTCTTTCTCCTGGCTGCAAACAGAACCAGCCCCCAGCCAGTTCCCTGCAAACAGGCAGGGTTCTGTAGGGCCAAGGAGAATGCACAGAGATTTGGGGTCTGGGAGTGCTGGCAGGGAGAGCTCAGGCACTGGGAAACACCTGCAGGAGGAAAATGCCCAGGAAGCAGAGAGAAGATGAGGCAATGAGAGAAAACAAACCCCAGAAATGTTGTGGCGGGGAGAGTTCAGAGATCTCCATAGGAGCCCCTGCAGTGCAGCCCCTCCCTCTGAACAAGCCCCCTCCCTCCTGTCCCCCAGCCAAGCTCTGCCCTCAGGGCTGGGGCTCCAAGGCGTGCAGCCCCTCCTGTGCAGGCAGAGCTGCAGCAGAGCCATGGGGCCAGAGGGGTATGTGATTCTTAAAAGAAAACTGCAAAACTCTGAAACAGAAATAGGAGTCCATGTGTTCCAGAGGAGGGTGTATGGGAAACAGTATGTATTTTATTTTGGTTGCAGCTATCTCCTCTAACTCTTCACTGTGCTTTTCTCCATGGCAGTGAGCAATGTCCAGAGACAGCAAATGTCCAACAGCAGCTCCATCAGCCACTTCCTCCTGCTGCCATTGGCAGACACGCGGCAGCTGCAGCTCCTGCACTTCTGCCTCTTCCTGGGCATCTCCCTGGCTGCCCTCCTGGGCAACGGCCTCATCATCAGCGCCGTAGCCTGCGGCCACCTCCTGCACAGCCCATGTTTTCTTCCTGCTCAACCTGGCCCTCACCGACTGGGCTGCATCTGCACCACTGTCCCCAAAGCCATGCACAATTCCTCTGGGACACCACAAACATCTCCTATGCAGGATGTGCTGCACAGCTCTTTATCTGTCTATTTTTTATTGGAGCAGAGTTTTCCCTCCTGACCGTAATGTGCTACGACCGCTACGTGTCCATCTGCAAACCCCTGCACTACGGGACCCTCCTGGGCAGCAGAGCTTGTGCCCACATGGCAGCAGCTGCCTGGGCCAGTGCCTTTCTCATGCTCTCATGCACACAGCCAATACATTTCCCTGCCCCTGTGCCATGGCAATGCCCTGGGACAGTTCTTCTGTGAAATCCCACAGATCCTCAAGCTTTCCTGCTCACAATTTCACCTCAGGGAAATTTGGCTTCTTGCTGTTACTGCCGGCGTATCATTGTGTTGTTTTTTGTTCATTGTTTTCTCCTATGTGCAAATCTTCAGGGCTGTGCTGAGGATCCCCTCTGAGCAAGAACGGCACAAAGCCTTTTCCACTTGCCTCCCTCACCTGGCTGTGGTCTCCCTGTTCCTCAGCACTATCATTTTTGCCTACCTGAAGCCCCCCTCCATCTCGTCCCATCCCTGGATCTGTCAGTGTCAGTTCTGTACTCGGTGGTGCCTCCAGCCCTGAACCCCCTCATCTACAGCCTGAGGAACCAGGAGCTCAAGGCTGCAGTGTGGAGACTGATGACTGGATGGTTTCAGGAACATTAAACTGCTGGCCAATTTATGAAAATAATTTTTAATAAAAGTCATCGTTGATACTTCATGTTTGTTAATTTGGAGGTTCTATTTGTTTGGTTTTTTGGGTTTTTTTTTTTAATCTTGTCCACAAAGAAAGTTATTGTTTGTGCCATTTCTAGTTTGTTTCTCTCCACTTTCCCTGTGGCCACAGACAGTGCAAATGTAGAGCTGCACTCCTGGTGGCTTTAAAGGAACTCAAGGATCCACCAGCCAAGTTTGCTGCAGAGATCCCCCTTTGTTCCCTTCTCTGCAGCTGCAGCAGCAATGTCTGTGTGCAGAGCTGGGGGCAGATCAGTGCTGGCAAGCACTGTGCCCAGCAGCAGCAGCAGCAGCCTTGGTTTGCCAGTGCTGCTGCCGTGGCCCTGCCCCCGCTGCCCTGCTGGCCCTGGTGTTGCTGTAGGGCCTGAGTGCTCTCGGGGCCGGGCACAGTGCTGGGGGTGGCAGTGCTGGGCTGCAGCAGGGACAGGCCATGGGCACTGCTGGGGCAAGCGCTGACACCTCAGGCCAGGGCTGGGGGCTGCAGGCTCCTTGCCCAGGCTCTCCCAGAACACTTTGCCCAGGCCAATGCTGAGCACAGAAAAGCCCCGGGAGCAGCCCCAGGCTGGCCGTGGGCAGGCTGGGGGCAAACAGCATGGCTGGGGCTCTGCAAGGGGCCTGGGGCAACTGGATCCTACTGGGATCATACTGCAGCAACTGGGAGAGAGCCTGGGCCCATGCTGGAGGAGACTGGGATCAAAATGGATCATACTGGCAGCAACTGGGACTGCACTGAGGGTGACTTGGAGTGGCTGTTAACAACTGGAATCAGGCTGGAAGTAACTGAGGACAACTGGGAATGACTGGGAACATGCTGGGAGGACTGGGATACACTGGGAGAGACTGAAACCACAGTGGGGGTAAATGGGAGCAACTGGAACCACACTGGATTTTAATGGGAGCAGCTTTGTTCCTGCTGGTGTCATACTGGGATCCTACTGGAACCAGACTGGAGTGACTGGAAAGGTGCTGGCTGGTCCTGGAACTCTGCTGGAGGTGACTGGGAACAGCTGATCTCAAACTGGGAGTGACAGGCAGTCACTCAGGGCATGCAGGAATAATACTGGGAGTATCTGGAAGTGACTGGGATCATACTGGGAGTGACTGGAACCAAACTGGGGGTCACTGGGTCCTACTGGTTTCATGCTGGGAGCCACTGGGATTACAATGGGTGTGAACAGATCCTGAGTGGGGGTTACTGGGAGCTACTGTTGGGAGGAAAATGTGGACACATTGGGAGCAACTGGGATCAACTGGAAGGCACTGGAACCATGCTGAGGGGACTAGGACCACAACTGGGGAAATTGGGATCATACTGGATCAATTGGGACCACACTTAAGGCAACTGCCAGAACCTGGGATCATGCTGGAGGCAACTAGGAGGACTGGGAAAGATTGGGATCATTCTGAGGTAACCAGAACCTTACTGGGATATACTGGGATATACTGGCAGTGTCTCTAACCATACTGGGATACAGGTACCACATTGGGAACAGCTGGGACCATGCTGGGGAAAACTGGGAGTGCATGTGACCATGCTGGGAGGGACCGGGACTATTCTAGGGACAACTGGGATCATACTGGGAGGAACTGGGAACAGTTGGAACTATTCTGGCAGCAACTGGGATCATAGTGGGATCCCAGTGGGAGCAGTTGGGTTCATGCTGGTTGAGACTGGGGTCACACTGAGAGTGACTGGACTCCTACTGGGATTGACTGGGAGTGGCTGTGAGCACCTGGAATCACACTGAAAGCAACTGGGAGGAAGTGGGAATGGCTGGGAGCATGCTGGGAGTTACTGGGATATACTGGGGGAGCCATGAGGATCATACTGGAGGCTACTGGGGTATGCTGGAATTGACAGGGAGAAACTGGGATCACACTGGAGGCCACTGGCATCATTTTGGGAGTGACTGGCAGCAGACTGGGATTATAGTGGGTGTTAATGGACCCTAACTGGGGTTACTGGGAGCTACCAGGCCCATGCCAGGAGCCAAATGTGCTCACAATGGGAGCAACTGGGAACAACTGGGAATGACAGGGTGCATGCTGGTGATAACTGGATGTACTGGCAGTGACTGGGATTAAACTGGGGGCAACTGAATAAAACTGGTGTTGGGGGTTAGACTTGTTTATCCTTTTCACCTATAGAATTTTTTCCCAAGGGTTGCAAGGCAACTGATTGCCGGGTACTTATGAGTGCTCAGGTGAAAACAAAGCATAGAAGCTGGCACTTGGCTACACCCTTTGTCTCTGGAGTTTCCCCCGAGGGGTGGTGGGGGAGAGAAAGACGGGGCTGGGGGGGCAGCTTCACTTTTGGTGTGGTCTGTGTCGGGAGCGGACGGGGGCTGCCGTTGCTGCGTGATTTCTCACGCACCACCGGGATCTGATCCGGAGAGAGAGAGCTACTATCATCTGCTCGTGTGCCCGGATCCGGATTCCTCTTTTTTTGCTGCCCTGCTGGAGCTGCCTCGGCTGGGCATCCTGTCCCACTGCCTCGCGCTGTTTTGGAGCTGCACTGCACCGCGGGCCCGCACTGGCCTCCCTGCCAGACCCCTTTGCCTTCTAGTGACTACGGACGGAGCTCTGAACTTCATCTGATCCACCAGCCCGGGATTCCCCACTGTTCCAGCTTGGTACTTTTCTTCGGAGTCCCCCAGAGACCAGACTGCCCCGGGTTTTGTGGGACCAAGCTCCATCAAGGTCCCTGGTTCTGTTTTTCGCTATTAATTGCTGTAGTTGTTGTTATTTGTTTGCCCTGTTATACCTATTAGTAAAGAACTGTTATTCCTATTCCCATATCTCTGCCTGAGAGCCGTTTTAATTTTCTAAATTATAATAATTTGAGGGAAGGGGATTTGAATTATCCATTCCAAGAGAGGCCCTGCCTCTCTCTAGCAGATACCTGTCTTCTTTCAAAACTAAGACAGATTTGGCGCCCAACGTGGGGCTTGAGGGCATTGAGAGAAAAAAGGGAATAACAGTTCCTAAGTGACCTAATTTCTTGTTCATTCTTGTTCACTGGATATAGAAACCTTGATAGGTAAGCCATGTGGTCTAACTTATCCTGGTTCGGGTGGCATGTGGTTGTGGCTTTATTTTGCCCATTTGCAGGCCCTTACCTAAACATGGGCCCTATAACAAAAGCTACTGTGGCTGTTATCAGTTTGTTTTATGGGCTGATAAGGTGAGGAATTCACTGATTTTTAACTTGCTCTGGACAGCAGACACGTGGATACGTGGCTATCACATACTAAGTGGGTGTATTTCGGGTTACTTTAAGAATGGTACTTTCTGTGAGGAAATGACAGTGAGAGAGGTTTTCCAGACCTTTAGCCAGTTCCTTATGCCTACTCCACCAGCTTTTGAAGAGTTCAAATTTCCTCTAGAAACTAACCAAATGTTGCTGATGATCCTAGCTTATTTAGCTTTCAAAGATAAGGTGAGGTCAATTTGGAGCACTGCACAGACTAGGGATATTGCTGTGGGGCCTGACACTGCCCCAGAGGCTAGAAATACTGCTGTAGGGCCTGATACTGCCCCAGAGCTAGAGATACTGCTGTAAGGCTGATACTGCCCCAGAGGCTGAGAATGCTGCCATAGAGCCTGATACTGCCCCAGAGACTGGGGATGCTGGCCCACTGCCTGACCCTGCCCCGCAGCCCACCCAGAAATGAACCACCCCAGTTGGGTGGGGGTTCTAGTGAAAGAGATACGTGAGAGCCAAGTGCTGAAAGAATACACTTCCCCAGCTGGTGAGAAGCCCTCCCCTTGCCCTGAAAAGGGAGAATCCGATAGTGCAGCAGTGGAACCCACAGAGGTTACAACCATCCAGGTTCCAGCTGAACCACAGGACCAGTCACAACCAGCTGCAGTTGCCCCTGTAGAAACAAAGAAGTATAAGATGAAATCAGAGCACCCAGGTAATAAGGATAAGAAAGGAGGGCCCTCACAGCCCACAGGGGAACCAGAGGTTGAGATTACCATCGAGTCCCTGACTTATGAAAGCCTACGTAATCTGCAAAAAGATATTGCACGACGGGGACGTGAGGCTTATACAACTTGGTTACTTCGGGTTTGGGACCTTATAGGTACAAGCGTGCAACTGGATGGTGGTGAGGCAAGGAACCTGGGACCCTTGACCCAGGACTCAGGGGTGAATCAAGTATTTGTAAGGGAGCAAGGGCCCTTCCCCTCTGGGAGCAACTTCTAATGAGTGTAAGGGAGAGGTTTGTCCACAGAGACAGAATGCAGGAGCACCACCATAGAAGTCAGTGGAAGACCCTTGAGGAAGGGATCCAACAGCTGAGGGAAGTGGCCATATTAGAGGTACTTTGGGAGGTGGACAGCATGACAATGACCCTGACAAGGTCAGGTGCACAGGGCAGATGTTGTGGAACCTGGCAAGTAAGGGGCCATCTCAATACACCACCTTCATTGCAATGATCAATCCTGATAGCAACCGGGAGACAGTGGGTTCTGTCGCCAGCAGGCTCAGAAATTATGAGAGCATGGTCAGTGGCCCAATGCAGGCTCAGGTCTCTGCTGTGATTAAGGAACTCAGAGAAGAGATGAGTGAGATGAGGGAGGAGATGAGGAGGAACAGTTCCCATGCGGCACCGGTGCGAGTCACAGGCCCCAGAGCCAGAGCCCAACGCCCTCCAGCTAGAGAGAGAGGATACACCCCAAGGGCTGACCTGTGGTTTTTCTTGCGTGACCATGGGGAAGACATGGGAAGGTGGGATGGAAAACCCACTTCTGCCCTGGCGGCACAGGTGCGTGAGCTCAAGGAGAGAAACACTAACCGAGGGGGTCCCACTAAAATGAAAGTAGCCTCAACCTCCCATGACCGAGCCACCAGGTATTATAGAAGTGAAGATGATATGTCAGATCCCCTTGAAGGAGCCTCTACAATGTATGCCCAGGAAGGGAATAATAACCAGTGCTAGAGGGACCCTGCCTCTAGCCAGGAAGAGGCACGGGAAAACCGAGTCTTTTGGACTGTGTGGATTCGATGGCCTGGCACATCAGAGCCACAGAAATATGAAGCTTTGGTAGATACTGGTGCGCAGTGTACCCTGATGCATTCGGGACATGTGGGGGCAGAACCCATTTCCATTGCTGGAGTGACAGGGGGATAACAGCAACTGACTCTGGTGGAAGCCGAGGTGAGCCTGACCAGGAAGGAGTGGCAGAAACATCTGATTGCAACCGGCCCAAAGGCCCCGTGTATCCTGGGCATTGACTTCCTCCGGAATGGGTATTACAAAGACCCTAAGGGACTCAGATGGGCTTTTGGAATAGCTGCTGTGGAGGCAGAAGGCATTAAGAAATTGAACACCTTGCCTGGACTGTCAGAGAACCCATCTGCAGTAGGACACCTGAAAGTAGAAGAGCAACACGTACCAGTTGCCACCTTGACAGTGCACTACCGGCAGTATTGGACCAATCGAGATCCGTGATCCCCATCCACAAGATGATCCAAGAGCTGGAGAGCCAAGGGGTGGTCAGCAAAACCCACTCACCCTTCAACAGCCCCATTTGGCCTGTGCACAAGTCTCATGGAGAGTGGAGGCTGATGCTGGACTATCTTAAATGGCTTAAATGAAGTGACTCCATCGCTGAGCGCTGCTGTGCTGGACATGCTGGAACTCCAGTATGAGCTGGAGTCCAAAGCAGGAAAGTTGTACGCCACTACTGACATTGCTAACACATTTTTACTCCATTCCTCTGGCTGCAGAGTGCAAGCCTCAGTTTGCTTTCACCTGGAGGGGCGTGCAGTACACCTGGAACTGACTGCCCCAGGGGTGGAAGCACAGTCCCACCATCTGCCACGGACTGATCCAGGCTGCACTGGAAAAGGGTGAGGCTCTAGAACATCTGCAGTACATCGATGACATCATTGTGTGGGGGAACACAATGGAAGTGTTTGAGAAAGGAGAGAAGATCATCCAGATTCTCCTGGAAGCCGGCTTTGCCATCAAGAAGAGCAAGGTCAAGGGACCTGCCCGAGAGATCCAGTTCTGGGGTAAAGTGGCAAGATGGATGCCAGATACCCACAGAGGTAATCAACAAGATCACCGCGATGTCTCCACCGACCAGCAAGAAGGAAACACAAGCTTTCCTAGGTGCCATAGGCTTTTGGAGAATGCACATTCCCGAGTACAGCCAGATTGTGAGCCCTCTCTACCTGGTTACCCGAAGAAAATTTCCACTGGGCCCTGAACAGCAGCAAGCCTTTGCCCAGATCAAGCAGGAGATCGCTCATGCGGTAGCCCTTGGCCCAGTGAGGACAGGACCAGAGGTGAATGTGCTCTACTCAGCAGCTGGGAACAATGGCCTGTCCTGGAGCCTATGGCAGAAGGTGCCGGGGAGACTCGAGGCCGACCACTGGGATTCTGGAGCCGAAGCTACAGAGGGTCTGAAGCCAACTACACTCCCACGGAGAAGGAAATCTTGGCCCTATGAAGGAGTTCAAGCCGCCTCGGAGGTGATTGGTACAGAGGCGCAACTCCTCCTGGCACCCGACTGCCTGTGCTGGGGTGGATGTTTAAAGGAAAGGTTCCCTCTACCCACCATGCCACCACGCCACATGGAGCAAATGGATTGCCCTCATCACACAGCGCGCCCGTATTGGAAACCCAAACCGCTGGGATTTTGGAAGTATTACAACTGGCCGGAAGGTGAAAGCTTTGGTCTCATGGATGAAGAGGAGCAGGAACAAGTGACACGGGCTGAAGAAGCACCACCGTACAAACTGCCAGCAGAAGAAACAGTACGCTCTTTTCACTGATGGTTCCTGTCGCATTGTAGGGATGAACAAATGGAAGCAGCTGTATGGAGCCCCACACGACAGGTTGCACAAGCCACTGAAGGAGAAGGTGGATCAGTCAACTTGCTGAACTCAAAGCCATTCAGTTAGCCCTGGACATTGCTGAGAGAGTGGCCAAAGCTCTACCTCTACACTGATTCGTGGATGGTGGCCAATGCTCTGTGGGGTTGGCTGGAAAGGTGGAAAAAGGCCAACTGGCAGCGTCGGGGAAAACCAATCTGGGCTGATAAGAGATTGAGCCTGCCGAGTTTCACCCACAAGGACTTCCTCAATTTTGCCATCTCTCTTTGGATCAGCAAGGGGTTTTAATGTTTCATGTTCTTAATTTTCGTGCTTGTTGGTACTTTGTTTGTTAAAGAAATAGTTTTTTTTCCACTTTTCTGCAAGGAAGTTCTTTCCCAGACCAGTTGGGGGAGGGGCCGTTTGGGTTTGCTTCCCAGAGGGACCCTATTTGGGGGGTTTCTCCCAAATTTTCCTAAACCAGAACACAGCTCTACTACGCACAAATCATCAGCTTTGATAGCAATGGCATTCTAAGTCACTCTGATTAAATTCAGATGGACTGATTCAAATATACTGCAAATTGCTCTAAATTAGATATCCCTCCTGGCTACTATCAGGAATCAACGTTTCTCTCAGAAAAACTGGGCTTTTTGTTCTTTTAATGCTCTGAAATGGAAAATCAGGAAATAACCAGTGATGCCTTTGCTCTTGCTGCTGCTGACATGGCAATGGATTTTCTTTCAGCCTACTCAGCTGGCCCTCTACACTCTACTGCCA
>JAJEOU010000105.1:0-59053 GCA_021534815.1 Acrocephalus arundinaceus
CAGGGGGCACCCAGGGGGCCGGGTTTGGGGAACTGCTGGATGTGGGCACAGAGCAGGATGTGGCTCATGGGGAGGGGATCCCAGGACACAGGCAGGGCTGAGGGGATGCAAACCCTGCCGAGGGCGCTGCCCCTGCACCGCGGGGCTGCTGCTGCCCTGTGAGCCCGCGGGGCTGCTGGGGGCTGCTGCCCATAAGCAGCTTAGGGCCCCCCTCCCGCCCCTGGTGCTGCCTAATCTGCCTGGGCCGGGCTCGGGAGAGGGGTCCATTAGAGCAGGGCTTAGAGGGGCAACATCTGCCGGCAGGCAGCCCGTGCCCAGATGGCTGGGGGCTCCGGGACCCCCTGGCTGCAGCCCCAGCACGGCACAGCCCCGCCGCAGGGTGGGGGGCACCGAGCCCCGATCTCACCGTCCCGCACTAAAAGCTTCAGTGCAGCGCCCCACGAGCGGCCCTGCGCCCCTCCCCGGGCTGGGGGTCCCGGTGACCCCGCGGCCCCCCCCGCGCGGCAGCGGCCGGCAGCGGCGGCGTTAATCCGCTTCCCTCCTCGGCGAGGGGGCTGCGGGCCCGGGCCAGCTGCCAGGCGGGGGTGAGGGGGGGCGGCAGCTCCCGAGCCCCCCTCCCGTGCCACAGCGGGGGACGAGGGGGGGGCACTGCCAGCGCACATCTGTGCCCGGGGGCCTGTGGGGCGCTGTCACCCCCAGGACCCGTTTGGGGGGCCAAAGGTCCCGGTGGCCGCAGTCCCCGCGCTCTCCGGTCCAGCACCGCTGTGACTCAGCACCGGCGATGTCGCACGGCTGTGGCCATTGAACCGCACCGGCAGCTGCGCCCGCCCGTTCCCGCCGCGCCGGACCCCGGACCCCCGTCCCGCCCGCCGTGTTACCGCACGCAGCCGCGGGGGGGTGTCGGTATTTTTAGCCACCGCCGCAGCAGCTGGAACCGAGCCCCCCGCGCCGCCGCCGCCCCGGCGCGGCGAGGTGCGCACCGAGCCGCTCCCGGTACCGGCGAGAGCCCGCGGCCGTCCCGCGGCCTGGAGGCGCCGGGGTGCGGGCAGGGGTCCCCGGCAGGGCTGTCCCCATCCTCCCCCCTCCCCTGGCTCCGGCAGCCGAGCTGAGTCATGCGCGGCGCCGAGCCAGAGCCACGCGCACTGCGGTGCCGCGGCGGCCGGGCACCGGGCACGGGGCTGCGGCGGGGGCGGCGGCGGCCGCACGGGGCAGGGGCTGCCCGCCAGCCCCGGAGCACCTGACACCCCCCCGCCACCGCCGGTGCTTTCCCGAATAACCGGGACAACTACCGGCGCCGTGCCCTGGCGGAGCGCGGGGATGCCCGGGGACCGGCGGGGCCGCCCGGGCTCTGCGGCACCGTCCGTGGGTGCTCGGGGGGGATGAGGCGGGGACCCCAGATTCAACCTCCGGGATGATCTGGGGGTGTCACCGCGCCAGCCGAACCTCGACTCCCGCACACGGCGGCACACGGTGAGAGCGCGGGGGCGAACCCCGATCCACACCGGAGAGAGAACCCGACCCCGCCGGAACGCCTTGACCCACCGGGAGAACCCCGACCCGCCGGGCACCGGCGCGTCCCGGGACTCGCGGTGCCGTCCCCACCTCCCGAACGCCTCCCGAGCCCCCGGCACGCCCCGGTGTAATGACAGGGCAGCCGCGGCACCCTCCGAGCCACGCCGGGCCGTGGACGCGCCCAGGGCCGGGAGCCTCCGGCGCGGCCGGTTTGCCGCCGGCTCTCGCCAAAAATCCCTAAATGAAAATAGGGATTGGGGCCGGATTCCCGGCAGGCCGTGAGGACGGGGTTTGCTGCCGGGCGGCCGGCCAGGCGGGGGGACGCTTACCGCTGCATTTTAATGTCCGGGCGGGAGCCGCTAATCACGGCCCGACGGCCACCAAGCCCCGGGCGTGCGTCCGGCCCGTCCCGCGGCGCTGCCGGGGCGCACGCAGAGGTCGTCCGGGCCCGGTCCCACGGCGCAGCCCCCCGGCCGCTGTGCCCAAACAAACGGGAGCAGAGTCAGGCCCGTGAGGTGCCGGCGCGGCGGCCGAGGGCGGCACCGACGGCGGGCACCGGGAGCCGAGCGGAGCGTCGGTGCCGGCCCAGCAGCACCGCGGTGCCGGTGCGAACTGGGCTGCTGCGACTGGCGGGTTCTATTTGGGAGCCGTCCCGGTGGCTTCTCAAGTGACAAACACGCCAGGGAGGTGGCAGACAGCCCGGCGGGGGCCGAGGATGCGGCGGCGGGAACGCGGGCACGGCGGCCCCGGTGCCAACGGCGAGGGCCGCTCGCCCACGTCCCTCCCCCGGGGCCCCCCAGAGCCGCTTCCCCCCGCCCCGAGCGGAGCATCCCCGAGCTGCGGGGGGGTTCACCGGGGGCGGGCAGCGCCCGGCCTCGCACCGGCTCCATCCCCAGCTCCGTACCGGCTCCGGCCCCGGCACCCTTCCCGGTCGGCGGCGAGGCAAACCGGCCCTTCAGGCACCGGGAGCTGGCGGCTCCCGGGCGGCGATGCTCGGGGCGCAAATCCGCCCGCCCCGCTCGGCTCCCGCTAACCTAAATAAGTCGGAACGGCGGCGGGAGCATGTGCAGAGCCGAGCCCTCCCCCCTGCTCCTGAAATATTAATGCCGCGGGATGAGCCGAGCCGAGCCGGGCCGGGCCGGGAGAGCCGCGGCGGGAGCGGGACACGGCGCGGGGCTGTCCCCAGAGTGTCCCCAAACGTGATGGGGACACCGCAAGGCTCTGACATCGCCAGGATCGCCCTGCGGGTGTCAGAGCGGCCGGAGCGGCGGGAGATGGGGCGGGAAATCCCGGGAACGGCCGGGGAGCGCAGGGAAGGGTCCGGGCCCGTCCCGACACGCGCGCGACGGTGACACCGCCACCTTACCGGGGACACCGAAGCACCGGTGACACCGCCACCACACCGGTGACACCACCGCACCGGTGACACCGCCACCGCACCGGGGAGACCGCCACCCTACTGGTGACACCGCTGCACCGGTGACACTGCCGCCACACCGGTGACACCGCCACCGCACCGGTGACACCGCCGCCGCCACCGTGCCGCCATGAGTCCGAGCACCGAGAGCGCGTCACGCTCGGTGTGTCACGGTGACGGTCACCTGCCGCTCCCGGCGGCATCCCGGGAGCATCACCCACGGCGGCACCCGCGGGACGGCACCGGCGGCACCGGCAGCGGCCCGGGTCCCGCCGGGCCCCCCGAGACCGGAGGTCTCCGAGTGGTGCCCGGGCCCCGAGGATGGCCGGTACCGGCGGCGATGCCCGGGCCGGTGCTGTGCCGTGCCGGAGCCGAGAGTACAGATCCCGGCGTGCCGTACCGGGGCCGTTCCGTACCGGGGCCGTTCCGTACCGGGACCGCACCGTGCCGTGCCCGCGGTCCCGTGGGAGCCTCGGCCGGGACGCGGGAGCGGCCGCCGCTGAGTCAGGCCGGGCCCCGCCGGGCCCCGCCGCCACCGACCCCGCGGGACCGCTCGGCCTCGCCGCTCGGCCCGGACCCGTTCGCGGCCCGGCTCCAACCGCTCCATCCCCGGAGGACGAACCGGGCCCCTCTCCCCTCCGGACGCTCCATCCCCGGAGGCCCCTCGCCCCTCCGGCCTCGCTTCTCCAGCCCCGTCCCGGGCCCGGCCCCGCCGCTCCATCCCCGAAGGCCCCGCGGCCCCCCCGGCCGGTGCTGCCGGGCGGCGGCGGCCGGTGCGGGGATACGGGTGATGTCGGCAGCGCTGCCCGCTCCCCTCCTTGCCCCCCGGGCGGTCCCGCCGCACTCACCGCTCGGCCGCGGCCGCCGCCGCTCCGCTCCCCCCGCTCCGCCGCTCCGGGACCGGGACCGGGACCGGGCCGGAACCGCACGGACCGACCGCGCCTGCGCAGCCCCCCCCGCGGGCGGTGCCAACCGCTCCGCCCCGCCCCCGCTGCCATGGCAACCGGCGTGACCGCGCCCCTTCAACCACGGCAACGGGCCCGGCCACGCCCCTCCCGGGGCTGAAACGGCCGGCCACGCCCCTTCAGCCGCGGCAACGGGCCCGGCCACGCCCCCTTCGCTGCCATGGCAACGGGCCCGGCCACGCCCCCTCCGCCATGACAACAGACATGGCCGAGCCCCTCTGTCGCCATGGCAACGTCACCGCCTGCGCCCCCTGGTGGCGGGGAGCGGTTCTGCACCCCCAGACCCCTCAGGGACACCCCCTAAACACCCCCAGACCCCGCTGGGGACCCCCTAAACACCCCCTGACCCTTCTAGGAACCCATTAAACACCCCCAAACCCTCCGGGAACCCCTTAAACACCCCCAGACCCCTCAAGGGCACCCCTTAAACACCCCCAGACCCCTCAAGGGCACCCCTTAAACACCCCCAGACCCTTCATGGACACCCCCTAAACACCCCAGACCCCTCATGGAACCCCTAAACAGCCCCGGCACCACCCCCAGACCCCTCAGCGCCCCTCCCCAGGACTGCTCTGTCACCCCTCCAGACTCTTCCTGGGACCCCCACCCAGAGTCCCCAAGACCCCTTTAAGAACCCCCAAACCCCCGCCGGGGATCCCTCTGGAACCTCTCCAGGACCCCTTTGGGATTTTTCAAGGCTTCCCTCGGGCCCTGCTCAGATCCCCCAAGCACTCCTGGGACCCCTCTGGGACCCTCGGGTGCCACTGTGAGCTCTCTCCTGGAGCCCCAAATTATCCTGGGACATGTGGGACCCCCCTGTACCCCCAGAGCCCTTGTGACAACCCCGAGAGACCCCAGAGCCTGTTCGAGACCCCCCCATGGCCCCACAACCCCCTGCACCCACCTGAGCAGGGGTGTCCATGTGGTGACAGGGCCAGCTCTGTGACCCCCTGGTCTCACCGTGTCCCCACACATGTCCCACTTGTGTCCCCACATGTCCCACCTGTGTCCCCATGCACCCACACGTGTCCCCAAATCTTCATGCACGTCCCATGTCCTCGTGTGTTCCCATACCTCCATGAATGTCCCGTGTCCCCATGTATGTCCTCCCGTGTCCTCATGTATCTCCTGTGTCCCTGTGTCTCTCCCCGCTGTCCCCGTGTCCCCACACATGTCCCACCTGTGTCCCCATGCACCCACACGTGTCCCCAAATCTTCATGCACATCCCAGGTCCCTGTGTTCCCACATCACCATGCATGTCCCCCCTGTGTCCCCATGTATGTCCTGTCCCCACGTATCTCCTCTGTGTCCCCATGTCTCTCCCTGCTGTCCCCATGTCCCCACATGTCCCCCTTGTGTCCCCAAGTCCCCCCTGTGTCCCCATGTATGTCCTGCCCATGTCCCCATGTATCTCCTCTGTCCCTATATCTCTCCCTGCTGTCCCTGTGTCCCCACGCATGTCCCCCCTGTGTCCCCACACATGTCCTGCCCCTGTCCCCATGTATCTCCTCTGTGCCCCTATGGCTCTCCCCGCTGTCCCTGTGTCCCCACACGTCCCCCCATGTATGTCCCGCCCCTCCCCATGTATCTCCTGTGTCCCTATGTCTCTCCCCACTGTCCTTGTGTCCCCACATGTCCCCCCCATGCCCGCATGTATGTCCTGCCCCTGTCCCCATGCTTCTCCCCGCTGTCCCTGTGTCCCCAAATGTCCCCCCATGTCCCCATGTCTGGGCTCTTTCTGCTCCCAGTGCCCTCCTGCTGTCACCGTGGTGTCCCTAACCCTGACCCCCACCCCAAACCCCCACCCCAGACCCCCCGGGACCCCCCGGGACCCCCGGACCCCCAAGAGGCTCAGGCGGGCGCTGTGAACGGTCTTTAATGAGCAAACAACGGACGGCATGTTCCTAAATCGGCCGGGGACCGCCCGGGGGGACACGGGAGCCCCACCGGGTGCCCACCGGCCCCCAAACACCTACAGGGACCTACAGGGGGAGGGCACAGGGGACACGGGGGGCGAGGGAGGGGCGAGGGGTGGGGACACCCCCCAATAGCACCAGGGGGGACGGGGACCCCCGTGGGGACAGTGCTGGGGACATGGCAGGGCCTGGCACAGGTGTCAGAGGGGTGGGACACTGGGACACGTGTGTGCAGGTGTGCTGACACCTGCCCGGGGGTGACACACGTCTGTGTGACACAGGGGTGACACAGGTGTGACACACCTCTGTGTGACACAGGTGTGACACAGGTGTGACACAGATGTGACACAGGTGTGACACAGATGTGTGTCACGGACACTGCACTGAGCCCCTGCAGGTGTGGCACACTGTGTGACACAGGTGTGTGTGACACAGGTGTGTGTGACACTGGTGTGACACAGATGTGACACTCTGTGTGACACAGATGTGACACGTGTGTGACACAGGTGTGACCCCACTCACTGCGGGGCTGGGGGAGCTCCAGGTGGGGGTAAGGGGGGTGTGTGGGGATGGGGAGGTGCAGGGATTGGGGTGCAGGGATTGGGTGGGGCCTTGAGGGGACAAAATGGGGGCTGGTGACAGGGTCAGGGATGGGGCTGGTGACAGGGTCAGGGGTCAGGGATGGGGCTGGTGACAGGGTCAGGGGTCAGGGATGGTGACAGGGTCAGGGGTCAGGGATGGTGACAGGGTCAGGGATGGGGCTGGTGACAGGGTCAGGGGTCAGGGATGGTGACAGGGTCAGGGATGGAGATCAGGTAAGGGACAGGGGACAAGAGATGGGAATGGGGCCTGGCGTGGCGGATGAGGGTTCAGGTGCAGGGGTGGAAATGGGGCAGTGCTGATGGGGGAACAGCGATGGGGATGGGGCCAGGGAGGGTGACAGAGTTCAGGGAGGGCAGGACAGCAGCAGGGATGGGGTCAGGAACGGGGAGATGGCAACGGGCAGGAATGGGGATCAGGGATGGGGTCAGGAACGGGGGGTGGCAATGGGGCGGGCAGGAATGGGGATCAGGGTGGGTTGGGGTTCGGGTTCGGGGATGGGGTCAGGAATGGGGAGATGGTGACGGGGGTGGGCAGGAATGGGGATCAGGGTGGGTTGGGGTTCAGGGACGGGGTCAGGAATGGGGAGACGGCGATGGGGGGACAGGAATGGGGATCAGGGATGGGGTCAGAACAGGGAGATGGCAATGGGAGGGGCAGGAATGGGGATCAGGGTGGGTCAGGGTTGGGGTTGGGGTTCAGGGATGGGGTCAGAATGGGGAGATGGTGACAGGGGCAGGAATGGGGATCAGGGATGGGGTCAGGAACGGGGAGATGGCGATGTGGGGCAGGAATGGGGATCAGGGTGGGTTGGGTCGGGGTTGGGGTTCAGGGATGGGGTCAGAACAGGGAGATGGTGACAGGGGCAGGAATGGGGATCAGGGTGGGTCAGGGTTGGGTTGGGGTTCAGGGATGGGGTCAGGAACGGGGGGGTGGCGATGGGGGGACAGGAATGGGGATCAGGGTGGTGGGTTGGGGGTTGGGGTTCAGGGATGGGGTCAGGAATGGGGGTCAGTGTGGGTTGGGGTTCAGGGACGGGGTCAGGAACGGGGAAATGGTGACGGGGGGGCAGCAATGGGGGTCAGTGTGGGTTGGGGTTCAGGGACGGGGCAGGAAGGGGTGTGGGGGGGTCCCTGCGTCTCCCCTACGCTAGTGACACAAACCACTTCAGAGTATTTCCACGTGATGCACAAACAAGTCAAAAATTCACTGATCCAAATCCAACGTGCAAACAGAAAAGGGCCGGGGGGGGCCGCACCCACTGCCCCCCGGCCCTCCGCGGCCCCCGCGCACGGCCCCGCCGCCGGCACGGCCCGCCGGCGGGACGGGGGCCGGGCGGGGCCGCCGCGGCGAGGGGAGCCCCGCCGGGCCGGGGCCGGGGCCCGGGGGCGCTGGGGGCGGCGCCTGGTCCTCAGTTGGGGGACAGGTCCCCGGCTCTACCAGATGCCGCTCGACCGGCCCCCGGGGGGAGCGAGAATCCGGGCCGAGGCTCGTTTTGGAACGTGGTCATCGATCTGAGAACCTGCCGGACACCGGGTGGTCAGCGGGGGTCGGGGGGGCACAGAACCGTGACCCCCCCCCGGCACCGCTGGGACAGTGGGGATCCGTGTCCCCCCTCTGCCCCCGCGGCTGGGCTGCACTGGGGGAGCCCTGGCCAGCACTGACCAGCAGTGACCAGCACTGACCAGCACTGACCAGCACTGACACTGACCAGCACTGACCAGTACTGACACTGACCAGCACTGACCAGCACTGACCAGTACTGACACTGACCAGCAGTGACCAGCACTGACCAGCACTGACCAGTACTGACACTGACCAGCACTGACCAGCACTGACCAGTACTGACACTGACCAGCAGTGACCAGCACTGACCAGCACTGACCCATGACCAGCGCTGACCCCTGACCAGCACTGACCAGTACTGACCAGCACTGACCAGCACTGCCCACTGACCAGCACTGACCAGTACTGACACTGACCAGCAGTGACCAGCAGTGACCAGCACTGACACTGACCAGCACTGACCAGCACTGACCAGCACTGACACTGACCAGCACTGACCAGCACTGACCAGTACTGACCAGTACTGACACTGACCAGCACTGACCAGCACTGACCAGTACTGACACTGACCAGCACTGACCAGCACTGACCAGTACTGACCAGTACTGACACTGACCAGCACTGACCAGCACTGACCAGCACTGACACTGACCAGCACTGACCAGCACTGACCAGTACTGACCAGTACTGACACTGACCAGCACTGACCAGCACTGACCAGTACTGACACTGACCAGCACTGACCCATGACCAGCGCTGACCCCTGACCAGCACTGACCCCTGACCAGCACTGACCACTGACAGCTCTGAGACTGACCAGCGCTGACCAGCACTGACCAGTACTGACACTGACCAGCACTGACCAGCACTGACCAGCACTGACCAGTACTGACACTGACCAGCACTGACCAGCAGTGACCAGAACTGACCCATGACCAGCGCTGACCACTGACCAGCACTGACCCCTGACCAGCACTGACCACTGACCAGCACTGACCAGCACTGCCCACTGACCAGCACTGACCAGCCCTGACCATTGACCAGCCCTGACCAGCACTGACCAGCTCTTACCACTGACCAGCGCCTCTGCAGCCCCGGCCTGTGCCAGCCCTGACCCCGTCCGGGATCCCCCGGTCCCCCCGGTTCCCCCGCGCTGCCTCCCGGGAGCGGAGCGGCCCCGGTGCCAGCAGCGCCCCGGGCAGGTTCTGGCGGGCACGGAGCATCCCCGAGCCCCCGGTACCGGCCCAGCTCGGGCCGGGGGCTGCCCCGGTGCCGCATCCCGCCCCCCGCAGCCCCCCCAGCGCCCCCTCCCCACCCCAGCCAGCGCAGCCACACGACGGACGGGGCACGGAGGGATGGGGGCTGCACACCCGGGGGCTGGGGCAGCTCCGTGCTCTGCCAGGGCCCCCTCCCTGCCCGGGACAAGGGGCGCTGTGCCCCAGTGGGGATGCGGGGACAATCGGTGCCCTTGGGGGTGGCAGCGGGACCGCCCTGCAGGGGTGATGGGGACAGCCTGGGCCAGGGGGGGTGACAGGACAGCCCTAGGGGGGGGACACCGGGACACCCTGCGGTGGCAGCGGGAGCACCTGGGAGGTGGCGGGGGGCACGGGGACACCCCGGGGGGGCCGGCTGGGGACAGAAGCCGCCAGACGCGGGGCTGCCGGGGCTCCGGAGCGCCAGGCCCCTCGGGGCGGCCCCGCTCTTACCGGACAGGCTGAAGCTGGACTCGTGGAGGTCCCTCATGCCCCCGTGTCGTGTGGCCGGCCGGGTGGGCGTATCGGCCAGGGGCGTCCCCGTCTCTTTTTTCCCGGCATGCACAACCACGGCCACGTCCCCCAGGTACGGGGTGCGATCCACACCCCGCAGCTTCAAACTCTGCCGGGAGCGAGAGGAGAGAGCGGAGAGAGCATCAGCGCCAGCGGGGTGCGGGGTGCAGCGGGGTGCGGATCGGCCGGGCGGGGCAGGGAAGGGGCAGGGGGCCATGCTGGGGCTGGGGAGGGGGCTGCCACCGGGGAGGGGGCGCTCGGAGAGGTGCTGGGAGGGCTGGGGGGGCTCCACAAGCGGTGCCGGGGCTGGAGCAGGGGCTGGGGGAGGTGGGTGGCCCTGGCAGAGCAGCGCCTCGCCCCGTCCCGCCGGTGAAGCCGAGCCGAGCCGAGCCAAGCCAAGCCAAGCAAAGCCAAACCCATGCGATGCCCTGTGCCCCCGCCCGGCCACACAGAGCTCCCGACAGGCGCCACCATCTTCCTGTGACACCGCCGCCTTCCCTGCAGCATCAGCACCGCGCCAGCATCCCCCAGCCTGTCCCCTACAGCCACAGCACGGGCACACAGGGGACAGCTGTCACCGCCGGGCAGCCCCGGCCACACGTGTCCCTGTCCCGGTGTGCTCTGAGCCCCGGGAGAGCCAGCAAAGGGCAGAGCCTGGGCGGGAGGCACAGGGAGCCTCGATGCTCAGCACAGGCCTTGACACAGCCACGTGTTGGGACAAGTGTCCTCTGGCACTGTCACAGTGCTGACAGGGGAGGGTCCTCTGTCACAGAGCCACCCTCTGTCACAGAGCCACCCTCTGTCCCCTGCTCCGTGCTCCTGTCACACGCTCCAGCACGGCACGGACCCTCCTGTGGCACAGCCGCTGTCCCCGTGTCCCCTCCAGCAGCCAGCACGGTGCAGCCATGTCCCACAGTGATGGCACCGCTCTGGCACGGCTCTGGCACGGCTCTGGCACGGCTCTGGCACGGCTCTGGCACGGCTCTGGCACTGCTCAGCCCCGGTTGCCCCCGTACCTTCTCCCGCTGCACCAGCTTCTTGTAGGCGATGTCGGGGAAGGAGCGCAGCGGGCAGAACTTGCCGGTGCCCTCGGCGCACATGAAGACGCCGTTCTCGTAGACCACGCGCCCGCGGCTGATGGTGACCAGCGGCACGCCGTGGCACCGCATGTTCTCGTACAGGTTGATGTCCCCGCCCTGCACCTGGGTGCTGGCAGAGATGGTCCTGGGTGGGTGGCACGGGGTGGTCAGAGCGCGCTGGGGGCACGGGGAGCCCTTGCCCAGCCGCGCCCTCCCGAGGGCTGCACCCACTTGGTGGCCTCGGGGTCCCAGACCACGACGTCGGCGTCGGCGCCGGGGATGATCCGGCCCTTGCGGGGGTACAGGTTGTGGAGCTTGGCGGCGTTGGAGCTGGTCACGGCCACGAAGCGGTTCTCATCCATCTTGCCCCCCACCTGCCGCGGCAGAGGGGGTGAGGATGGGATGGGCTGTGTCACCCCAAGTCCCCAAAAAAATCCCAGGTGTGCTGTGGGGTCGGGATCTTGGCCGGGACCCACTGGGGAACTCCTTGCCCACCTCCCTCAGCCAGGGGGTGAACCCCACGGGATGTCCCACCCCACGGGATGTCCCACCCCACGGGATGTCCCACCCCAACAAGGCCCCAGTGAGCCCCCAGCACCAGCCCCATGTCAGGGGGTGAACACCCCACAAGAAGTCCCACCCCACGAGTTGTCCCACCCCATAGGATATCCCACGCCACGGATTGTCCCACCCCACGGGATGTCCCACCCCAGAAGGCTCCAGTGAGCCCCCAGCACCAGCCCCATGCCAGGAGGTGAACACCCCACGGGATATCCCACCCCACAGATTGTCCCACCCCACAAGGCCCCGGTGACCCCCAGTGCCGTACCACACCACGCTCCCAGATGATGTTCATGCGGTCCTGCACCCCGCTGACGCCGTGGGGGATCTTGGTGAAGTCCTCCTTGCCCATGGCCTTCTGCTTGGTGCTGAAGGGCCGGTGGTCCGAGGCCACGATGTTCAGTGTGTCACTGTGGGGGACACGGCAGGGTGGGGATGGCACTGTTGGGGTGCCCAGAGCTCAGGGAATGGGGTACCCCTGCCATGGGGAGCTCAGTGCCCAGGAAATAGGGTACCCACACCATGGGGAGCTCAGTGCCCAGGGAATGGGGTACCCCTGCCATGGGAAGCTTGGGGTGCCCAGAACTCAGGGAATGGGGTACCCCTGCCATGGGGTGCACAGAGAGCTCAGTGCTCAGGGAATGGGGTACCCCTGCCATGGGGTGCTCAGTGCCCAGGAAATGGGGTACCCACATCATGGGGAGCTCAGTGCCCAGGGAATGGGGTACCCCTGCCATGGGGAGCTTGGGGTGCCCAGAACTCAGGGAATGGGGTACCCCTGCCATGGGGTGCTCAGTGTCCAGGGAATGGGGTACCCACACCATGGGGTGCATGGGGAAATCAGTGCCCAGGGAATGGGGTACCCCTGCCATGGGGAGCTCAGTGCCCAGGGAATGGGGTACCCCTGCCATGGGGTGCACAGAGAGCTCAGTGCCCAGGGAATGGGGCACCCCTGCCATGGGGTGCACAGAGAGCTCAGTGCTCAGGGAATGGGGTACCCCTGCCATGGGGTGCATGGGGAGCTCAGTGCCCAGGGAATGGGGCACCCCTGCCATGGGGAGCTTGGGGTGCCCAGAACTCAGGGAATGGGGTACCCCTGCCATGGGGAGCTCAGTGCCCAGGGAATGGGGTACCCCTGCCATGGGGAGCTTGGGGTGCCCAGAACTCAGGGAATGGGGTACCCCTGCCATGGGGTGCCTGGAGTTCTTGGCACCCAGGGATTAAGATGTCCAGGGAATGAGGCACCCATAAATGGGGCACCCAGAAAATGGAGCACCCAGGGAATGGGGCACCCAGAAAATGGGGCACCCAGAAAATGGGGCACCCAGGGAGTGGGGCACCCACACCATGGGGTGCCTGGAGAACAGGGCACCCAATGAAAGGAGCACCCCTGCAGGGAGTGGGTGAGTGAAGCACCCACAGGTGCTCAGTGAGCTCTTGGGAAGTGCAGCACCCACAGAACGTGTCCCCGAGGGTGCACAGTGCCCAGGCAGTGGGGCACAGACAGCCATGTGGGGTGCCCAAGGGATGAGGTGCCTCAAGGCCACAGCGCCAGCGGAGCAGAGTGCTTGGGGCGATGGCACAGCCCGGCACCCCAGGGACACCCGGCTGTGTGGGGATGCCCAGGCAGCCCCGGCGAGCGGGGCTGGCAGGGACGGTGCCCGCGGGGCCTCACTTGGCGAGCAGGCTCATGAGGTAGGCCGAGGTGTTGGTGTCGAGGCGCAGCGGCGGCACGGTGACGTAGGCGGCGGCGTGGAACCAGTCCTGGTGGTAGTAGTGCAGCCCGGTGAGCGTGGCGTGCGCCGTGGTGGTCTCTGCGTACACCACCTTCCCTGCCGGGGGAGGCACACGCGTGTGCAACGGGCGGGCGTGCGAGGGGCACGCGTGTGTGTGTGCTGTGTCAGCAAAGCCGTGTTCCCATCGGGGTGTGTGCTCTGTCCTGTGTGTGTTCACATGTGTGTGACCTGTGTGTGTGCTCTGTGTGTGTAACCTGTGTGTGACCTGTGTGTGTGTCCTGTGTGTACTGTGTGTGACCTGTGTGTGCTCACAGGTGTGTGTGACCTGTGTGTGACCTGTGTGTGTGACCTGTGTGTGTGTGCTGTATGTGTAACCTGTGTGTGTCCTGTGTGTGCTCATGTGTGACCTGTGTGTGTGCTCTGTGTGTGTGCTCTGTGTGTGTGCTCTGTGTGTGACCTGTGTGTGCTCAGTGTGTGACCTGTGCGTGTGTCCTGTGTGTGTGACCTGTGTGTAACCTGTGTGTGCTCACATGTGTGTGTGCTGTCTGTGTCAGCGAACGCGTGTTCTTATCAGGGTGTGAGTGCTCTGTCCTGTGTGTGCTTATGTATGTGTGTGACCTGTGTGCGTGCTCTGTGTGTGTGACCTGTGTGTGTCCTGTGTCTGCTCATGTGTGTGTGACCTGTGTGTGCTCATGTGTGTGCGCTGTCTGTGTCAGTGAACCCGTGTTCCCATCGGGGCGTGAGTGCTCTGTCCTGTGTGTGCTCATGTGTGTGTGACCTGTGTGTGTGACCTGCGTGTGCTCACGTGTGTGTGCTCGTGTGTGTCCTGTGTGTGTGTCCTTTGTGTGTGCTGTGTGTGTGCTCGTATGTGACCTGTGTGTGCTCTGTCTGTGTCCGCGAACCCGTGTTCCCATTGGGGCGTGAGTGCTCTGTCCTGCGTGTGCTCACATGTGTGTGCTCACGTGTGTGTGCTCGTGTGTGTCCTGTGTGTGCTCGTGTGTGTCCTGTGTGTGCGCTGTGTGTGACCTCTGTGTGCACTGTCTGTGTCAGTGAACCCGTGTTCCCATTGGGGTTTGTGCTCTGTCCTGTGTGTGCTCAGGTGTGTGTGACCTGTGTGTGTGACCTGCATGTGCTCACGTGTGACCTGTGTGTGCTCATGTGTGTGTGTGACCTGTGTGTGTGCTGTGTGTGCTCACATGTATGCTGTGTGTGTGTCCTGTGTGTACTCACATGTGTGTGTGACCTGTGTGTGCTCATGTGTGACCTGTGTGTGTGCTCATGTGTGTGTTGTGTGTCCTGTGTGACCTGTGTGTGCTGTGTGTGCTTATATGTGACCTGTGTGTGTGCTCACGTGTGTGTCCTGTGTGTGCTGTGTGTGACCTGTGTGTGCTGTGTGTGACCTGTGTGTGTGACGTGTGTGTGCTCACGTGTGTGTGACCTGTGTGTGACCTGTGACCTGTGTGTGTGTCCTGTGTCTGACCTGTGTATTTGACCTGTGTGTGTCCCATGAGTGTCCCCATGTGTGTGACATGTGTGTGTGACCTATGTGTGTCCCATGTGTGTCCCCATGTGTGTGGCATGTGTGACTTGTGTGTGCTGTGTGTGCTCACGTGTGACCTGTGTGTGACCTATGTGTTTGTTGTGTGTCCTGTGTGTCTTGTGTGTGTCCCATGAGTGTCCCGTGTGTGACCTGTGTGTGTCCCAGGTGTGCTCACCTGTGCTAGAGCACAGCCCCACAGCCACACACGAGTTCCTGTGCCCGTGTGTCTGTCCCTGCCTGTGTGTCTGTCCCTTCCCCTGTGTCTGTCCCTGTCCCTGTGTGTCCCTTCCCCTGTGTCCCTGCCTGTGTGTTTGTCCCTGTCCCTGTGTCTGTCCCTTCCCATGTCTGTCCCTTCCCCTGTGTCTGTCCCTGTCCCTGTGTCTGTCCCTTCCCCTGTGTCCCTGCCCGTGTGTTTGTCCCTGTCCCTGTGTCTGTCCCTGCCCATGTCTGTCCCTTCCCCTGTGTCTACCCGTGTCTCTGTCCTTCCCCTGTGTCTGTCCCATCCCTGTGTCCGTCCCTGCCCATGTGTCTTTCCCTTCCCCTGTCTGTCCCTGCCTGTGTCTCTGTCCTTCCCCTGTGTCTGTCCCTGTCCCTGTCCCTGCCCGTGTGTCTGTCCCTGTGTCTGTCCCTTCCGTGTGTCTGCCCCACCCCTGTGTCTGTCCCTGCCCATGTGTCTGTCCCTGCCCGTGTGTCCCTGCCCATCCACAGCTCCACAATCCACCTCCCCCCCAGCCCAAAACCTCCCCGGTGCCCCCGTGTGTCCCGTGTCAGTTTTTCCGTACCCACACAGGTGTCCCTCGCCCTCAGCTGCGCTGGGGAGGGCGGTCCCCACCCCTGTCCCCTACCTTGCATCTTGGCGGCGGCGATGACATCCCCGGCGGACATGCTGGAGACGTTCACCAGGTACACGGGGCAGTGGGTCTGCGGAGAGGGGGTCACTGGGGCTGTCCCCACGGTGTCCCAGCTCCCTGGGGGTTCCTGCACCCCTTTCTGAGGCACAGGGACCCCACAGAACGGGGACAGCCACCCCAGCAGGGTGAGGCTCAGCACAACTCACCCTGTTGGCGATGGTGATGACGCGGTGCGTGGCCTCGGCTTCCAGCTGCGGAGAGAGGCGGTGGTGACACAGGTGACACAGGTGACACAGGTGACACACAGTGGTGGCACCAACGGGCGCGTGGGTGACACGAGGACGGGTGGTGGCAGCTCTGTGGATGTCCTGCACCACCCCAGCCACACCCCGTGCCACCGCTGCAGTGACACGGTGACACCCGCCATCACCCACCTCTTCGGGCCGGCTGATCTCGATGCCCTCCGGCCCCGTGATGCCCAGATCCAGCGCTTCCTTGGCTCCCTGTGGAATTTGGGAGGGTCAGGGTGGCGGTTCTGCTGCCCCAGCCCGTGTTCCCCGCTGTGCCCTGCCCTCACCTCGGCCACCAGCTCGCCGTTCTCGGCGTGCACGCGGGCGATGGCGCCGATGTCGCGGCAGGCGCGCAGGACCTGGTAGAGCTCGCTGTCCCGCAGCATGTACAGGTCCTTGTAGGTCATGAACATCTGGAAGGAGTTCACCCCCTTCTCCCTCACCAGCGTCTCCATCTCTGCCTTCACCTGCGCCAGGAGTGGGGGTCAAAGCGGGGCCTCACCCCACGAGGGGCCTCACCCCACGAGGGGCCTCACCCCACGAGGGGCCCCGGCCACCCCCTGGGTTTGTGGGTGATGTGGGGAGTGACAGATGCTGGCGGGGAGCAGAAGGGATTTTCCTGCCCCCAGGGGGTGCCTGCTCCATCCTGCCCTGCTGGAAGTGAGGTCAGGGCTGGGGTCTCCCTGCAGCACAGCCGGGAGCCGGCTCTGATCCCGCTGCAGCAGCTTTGAGGGGATTGCCGGGGCTCAGTGTGCCGTGGGATGGGGTCTGGTCACCGATCCTGCCACCCCCGCGGGGGTCACGCTGTGGGTTGGGGTCCCCCGAGGGTGGGACCACCAGCCCTGGGCACCCTGCTCCCCTCCATGGGGCAGCAGCAGTACCTCCCTTGCCCCAGCGAGGGGCTCAGCCCCACAGGCACCCCGGGGCACCCCTGAGCCGGGCTCAGGGCAGCTCAAAAGGCATCCTGGGGGCTCAGCCCAGCCCCCGAGCAGCTAAAGGGATCAGCGGGGCGGGGAATTAACCCCGGCAGCTGCTCCCGGAGCCGGAGCCGCGCCGGACTCACCTTGGGCGCCCACCAGGTGATGCCCATGTGCAGGGCGTAGTCGCAGCACACCTTGGGGTCGGCCAGGCTGCGACACTTCTCGTAAGCGTCCAGCAGCGACGTCTCCTTGTCGGGCAGGACGTGGCCGATGATCATCGTCGTGCCGCCCACCAGCGCTGCCTGCGGGGCACGGGGACGGCGGTGGGGGGGTCGGGATTTATCCCCTCACTGCCGGCACCCACCCTGCCCTGCCCGGGTGAGCTCCGGGGTGCCAGGCTGGGGCCGCCACAGACATCTGGGGGTCCTGGGTGCAGGTGGGGACCCCCACATCCCCTCAGCCCTGCTGATGGCTGCCCGACCGCAGCAGCACATCTGGGTGAGTGACACATCTGGAGAGCCCCATCCTGCCCCCACCGGCACACCCACTGCCCCCCCAGCCCCAGCCGCTGGATTTGGGGTGCTGAGGGGTCCAGCAGCTCCCCCCGGCACTGAGCCCGGTGCGGGGTGTGGCCGTGGGGAGCCCCCCCCGCCGCGGCAGCGTGGGCGGCAGTGCAGACGCGGTGGCACCGCCGCTGTCCCCGGCTCACCCGGCCCCGCTAATCCCCAAAGCTCCTTTGCCCATCGGCCCTCTCGGGAGGTGCCGGCGTGGTGGTGCCACCAGGAGGGTGACAGTGACAGGGAGCGGGCCTGGCATGTGGCACCCGTGGGCGTGGCACCGAGCCCTTCCCTCCTGCACACCGAGCCCCCTGCCCGGGGACACCGGGGCGCCCTGGGGACAGGCACGGCCAGCGCTGGCCTGGCACAATGGCTGCTCTGTGTGGGCGCTGGGGACAGTGGCACAGGGACAATCCTGTGCTGGCCCCTTGACATTTCCTCGGCACAGGGAGGGCAGAGGGTCCCCGAGCTGGCACAGGGTGCCACGGCCCCGCCGTGGGAGGGCGGTTGTGACAGCGAGATGTGATGGATGGGGACACAGGGACAGGCGGTGCCACCACGCTCCTGCACATCTGACACCGCTGGGACGGCCCTGGGGCTGGGCTGAGCTCTGCCTGCACCACTCTGCACCCCAAAACGGGGAGCAAACCCCACACCGGGCCCAGGCTGTGGGGGTACCTTGGTGCCGTGGTAGAAATCATCGACGCAGGTGGCGTTCATGAAGGTCTGGTGGAAGTGGGTGCTGGTGTCGATGCCCCCCGGGATGACGAGCTTGCCGGTGGCGTCGATGACCTTGGCGCCGCCGGGGATCATCAGCTCCCGCCCCACTTGCTGGATGATGCCGTTCTCGATGTAGACGTCGGCCTCGAGGGTGCAGTCGTCGTTCACCACCTTGCCCCCCTTGATGAGGATCCGCATGGTGGCCGCGTTGGCCATCATGGTGCTGTGGGGCAGAGGGGGTGTTGGGGTGAGCCCCCCCCGTGGGGCTGGGGGTCACCGCGCTGCCCACCCTGCCCGGGGGTGCGGGCGGGGCTCGGCCCCGCGGCTGTGCATCCTCCACGGGCCCTGTCCGTGGATTATCCCGGGAAATCCGCCCAGAGGAGGGGCCCTGGCACGGGGCTGGGGGCTGCCTCCCTGCCAGGAGCCCCGCTCCGGTGACTCCAGTGCCACCCACCCTGCACACACAGCACCCATCCCTGCCACCCTGGGCTGTCACTGCCACACAGGGACACTGCTGGGTGTCCCCACGCCCGGGGCAGGCTGCCACCTTGTTCCTGTGAGTGAGCAGGACTGGCACGGGCATCACTCACCGAGGTCCCTGCCCACAGCCCCATGAGGTGCCAGCCCTGCCAGGGACCCCTCTCTGGTGACTCCAGGCTCCAGTGTCACCCACCCTGCACACACAGCACCCATCCCTGCCACCCTAGGCTGTCACTGCCACATGGGGACACTGCTGGGTGTCCCCACGCCCAGGGCAGGCTGCCACCTTGTCCCTGTGAGTGAGCAGGGCTGGCACGGGCATCACTCATTGGGGTCTCTGCCCACAGCCCCATGAGGTGCCAGCTCTGCCAGGGACCCCTCTCTGGTGACTCCAGTGTCACCCACCTGCACACACAGCACCCATCCCTGCCACCCTGGGCTGTCACTGCCACATGGGGACACTGCTGGGTGTCCCCACATGCAGGGCAGGCTGCCACCTTGTCCCGTGAGTGAGCAGGGCTGGGACATCACCAGGGCTGGCATCACTCACCGGGGTCCCTGCCCACAGCCCCATGAGGTGCCAGCCCTGCCAGGGACCCCCGCCCTCCCTCAGCACTGCCCCAGCCCCCGGCAGCCAGGGGCACCCCCAGACACGATCAATGAGTCACTTGGTGAAGGTCAAACGCCATCGACCCGCCGGGGCAGGAACAGCTCGTGCCGGCTGTGCCCACCCTGGGGTGGGACCCCACCAGAACCCCCAAACCAGGGACCCCACAATGACACCCCTGCCTCACTGTCCCCACTGCAGGGACCACCAGGGACCCCTCGTCCCTCACCAGGTGAGGCCACACGGGCAGTGTGGGGCACTCTGGCACTGCTGGCACCGAGCAGCTCTGCAGGAACGGCCCCTGCTGCCCACCCAACCCCAGAGCTGAGCCACGGTTGCTGGGGACAGGGACACAGCCAAGGCTGCTGCTGCTGCTGGGGACAGGGACCTTGTGGCAGGGGTGGCTGGTGCTGCCACACCCCCCCTGTGGCCTCAGGCTGGTGCCCAGACCAGGACAGGGCTCTGAAGGGAGCAGTGCCAGGGATTTCCAGCACCCACCCCAGTGAATGAACCTGACCCTAATAAAGCAATTAATAGAACATTAAAAAAAAAAAAAGGTGAAAATTGTGAAAGAAATTCAAGGGAATGGACAAAACCCACGAATAACTGTCCAACATAATACAAAAGAAATAAATAGAGTCGTACAAAGAGTAAAGCAAATCATAAGTCACAGTTGGTGCCCAGCACTGGATGCTGAGCAGCAAATGGCTCCTCATGGCCAGGGCTGGCAGGAGCTGTGGGGGCCGTGGGGCTGGGCCGGGCTTTGCTGGCAGCTGGGCATTCCCAGGCCACAGCTGGAGATCAGCCGGGCAGCTCCCAGGGACCACCACGCTGCTCTGGGGGGGATCAGAAACCCTCCCCGGGCTGGCTCCCGCCCCTGGGCGGCTCAGGGGCTGCCGTGGGTGATCCCGGTGCCAGCTGGAGCCTGGTCCTGGTGCCCCCCCCTCGGCAGGAGCAGCTGCCGGGGTCCTGCGGGCGGCCCCCCCTCGGGAATGTCCCCGGCATGCGCAGCTGTGGCACGGCTGAGGAAGCCCCCAGGGGACCGAGGTGGGGTGGCCGTGACCTCGTGCAGCGTGCCAGGGCGCTGTGACACCCGGGGGTCCTGTCCCCTGCTGTCCCCTGCTGTCCCCCAGCTGTGCCTCAGCTGCTGCCCCACTGGGGGACATCTGCACCCAGAGCCCCCCTGGCAGGGAGGAGGAGGATGGCAGGAACGGGGGGGTGACCCCCAGCTGGGGACTCTGTGAGCCCCACACCGGGCAGGGCCCGCCCTGACTGGCACCAGGGACAGAGGGCAGAGATTGTCCCCGGTGGGGTGGGAGCAGAGGGGACAGGCCCTGGGAGCCCCTGGGAGCCCCAAGCAGGGCTGGAGGTGCAGGAGGGGTTCAGGGGAGGTGGCTCAGGGCAGAGGGGACACAGGGGAGGTGACCCAGGGCAGAGGGGACACAGGGCACAGGGGACACAGAGGAGGTGGCTCAGGGCACAGGGGACACAGAGGAGGTGGCTCAGGGCAGGGGGGACAGGCCCTAGGAGCCCCTGGGACCCCCGAGCAGGGCCGGGCAGGCAGGAGGGGTTCAGGGGAGGTGGCTCAGGGCACAGGGGACACAGGGGGAGGTGGCTCAGGGCAGGAGGGGTTCAGGGGAGGTGGCTCCATGCCGAAGGGGACACAGGGGAGGTGGCTCACAGAGGGGACACAGGGGATACAGGGGAGGTGGCTCAGGGCAGAGGGACACAGAGGAGGTGGCTCAGGGCAGGGGGGACACAGAGGAGGTGGCTCAGGGCACAGGGGACACGGGGGAGGTGACCCAGGGCAGAGGGGACACAGGGGAGGGGGGACACAGGGGAGGTGGCTCAGGGCACAGGGGACACAGGGAAGATGGCTCAGGGCTCAGGGCACACAGGGGAGGTGGCTCCGTGCCGGAGGGGTGCAGGGGGAGGTGACACGTCACATCCCGAGATGAAAGCGGGCTCCGGTGACGGATCTGGAGCACGGAGCACGCGGCTGCCGGCGGGGCCGCACCGTGAGAGCCCCGGCACGGGGAGGGGGCACGGGGGGCTGCTCTGGGGGGCAGAGGGGGTGTGGGGCTGGCCAGGGCACCGCTGGGGACACAAATGTGGGCTGGCCACCGTGCACAGAGAAGCGCTGGCAGCTCCACGTGCCGCCTGTGGCCTCGGCCACCGCGGAGCCACCCACGCTGCTGCCACCGCGCTGCCCCCGTGCCGCTGCTCCAGGTCCCTTTCCCACCCCTGCAGTGCCCGTGGCACAGCCCTGATGTCCCCAGGCCACCGGGCCACACTGGATGCCCACAGGGCCTGCCTGGCACATCGGTGCCCCCATTTCACCCTCACTGTCCCCAGATCACACCCAGCGCTCCCAGTGTCCCCCCAGCTCACCCCAGTGACCCCCAAGCTCTGACTGAGCACCCCCAGGGGCTCTGCCCCTCTGTCCCCCAGCCCCACGGGAATCACGACACCGGCCCCGGTGGCACCGGGGCCCTGCCCGCGTTCCAGCCAGCGCTGCAGCGCGGTGGCACGGCCAGCAGCGGCCGGCGGTGGCCGAGCTGGCGCGGTGGCCCGAGGCTCCTGCCAGACAAGAGCCTCCCGAGCAGGGCAGAAACGCCGCGTCAGCGCCGGGGAGGCACCGGCGGCCACCCCGGGGACCCCCGCCCATCCCGCGCCGCAGCCCCCCGGCTCGGCCGCTTCCCGGCACACAAAGCGGGGCGGCCCTTCTGGGGGGCTGGCGGCCCCCCCCAGCCCCGCCGGCTGCCGCGGCGGCCCCCGGCAGCGAGGACAGCTGTGACCCCGGCAGGACAAAGGGACCCCGGGCCCGGCGGGGGCTGCGGGGGCACCTGTTGGGGTCGGGGCGGCTGCGGGGCCCGGCCTTTGTGCCGGGGCTGCCGCATTGTGCGGCGCGGCGGGGCCGGGGGCCCCCTCACCGCCCCCCGCTTTTGTCTGCGCCGCCGAGACCCCGGCGCCCACCCCGCGCCCGCCCCGCCGGCGGGGACGCCCCTTTGTCACCCTGGGCTCGGTGACACCGGCTCGCCACCGCTGCTCGTCCCCGGCCAGAGGCGGCGGCTGGGTGGGCACCGCTCCCCGCCCCAGAGATGCCCGGGCGGGGTGGGGTGACACCGGCGCGGCCCCGCAGCCCTGCCCCGGTTCCGGTACCGGCCCGGTGCTGTCGGTGTCCCGCTGCCGGGACCAGCCCCGGTGCCACCGAGCCACCGCCCCGGTGAGGACCGGGAGATCCGCGGGGCCGCGATGGGCGGCCGAGGATGCTCCGTCAGAGCCGCCGCCGCCGCCGAGCCCGGGATGCTGCGGGCGCTCCGTGTCCCCGCGGGCACCTTGGCCCGGCCCGGCCCAGCCCGGCCCAGCCCGGGCACGGGAACGGGCACGGGAACGGGCACTGCGCGGCCACGCCCGAGCAGGCGCGGGGCGCTGCGGAGGGTCCCGGCGCAGCCTGCGGGGACGCGGGGGGTCCCGTTCCCGTTCCCGGGTCCCCGTCACCCCCCGGCGCTGAGCCCCGGGTGATTGCGGCAGGAGGCCGGAGCGGCGGGCACCGAAACGGGGGCGCCGCCAAACGGGGGGGCCCGGCCGGGGGTCCCCGCCGGATGAACCGGGCCGACCCCCGGTGCGGGGCGCTGGGCTGGGCGCAGGGCCGGGCCCGGGCGAGGCGCGGGGGCGGTGCCGCTGCCGCCGGTCCCCGGGGCGCGATGCGGGGAGCGCGGGGGGTCCCCGTGCGGGGTCCGGGGGCGCGGGGTGGTCCCGGTCACGGCGGCCCGGGGCGGCTCCGCAGACAAAGCCCGGGGCCGCCCAGCACAAAGGATGCTCCGAGCCGGGGCGGGGCCGCCCGGGAGACCCGGCGGAACAATGAGCCGGGCCCGGCGGGACCCCCGCCGCCCCTCGCCCGCCGCGCCCCCGCCGCCCCGGGGTCCCCGCTCCGCCGTGCCCCGCGCACCTGCTGCTCCGCCGCCGGTCGCGACAGGGCGATAACGGGGGAGCCGGGCCCGTTCGAGGAGGAGCAGCCGCCCCCCGGCATTACACCCCGCCGAGGCGAGCCCCTGGCGCTGTCGCGACACCATCGCCCTGTCGCGACAGGTGTGTCGCCATAGGTGGGCGGTGGCCACGCAGAGCTTTTCTGCCCGGCGATACCCGCCAAGCGCCCGGGGCGGGGATGGCGGGGCGCTCCCTTCCATCCTCGCCTGTCGGTTCACACGCACCTGTCGCGATTGTCCAAACGCGTCGCGATAACGGAGCCAGCTCCGCCGGTGCGGGAGAGGAAAAGCCAAGCCCGGCCCGGCCCAGCCCAGTCCGGCCCAGCCCAGCCCGGCCCGGCCCGGCCCGGTCCGGCCTCCCCGCGCCCCGCCCGGCCCCGCCGGTACCTCCCGCTCCGGTGCCGCTCCCGGTGCCGCTCCGGCCGCGATCGCCTCTCACCCGAACCTGCGCCGCGGGGGCGGGGCCTCGCCGGGCCCGGACCAATGGCGGCTCGTCCTGGCGGCCGGGGGCGGGGCCGAGCCCCCAGCGGGGTGGGCTGCGAGCGGCTTGATTGACAGGCGGAGGGGGCGGGGCCAGGGACCGGGGCTCCGCCCCCCGCCACCTGCACGCGCCGTTGCCGTGGTGACGGAGAGCGCGCGGAGACCCCCGGTGACCCCGGGACCCCCCCGGGACACCCCCGGGACACCCCCGGGACATCCCCGGGACACCCCCGGGAACCCCCGGGACCCCCCCGGGACAATCCCGGGACACCCCCGGGACACCCCCGGGACACCCCCGGGACCCCCCGGGATACCCCCGGCACCCCCTCGCCCCCCGCCCGGCAGCCCTGGTTCCCTCCCCCGTGGCTCCCGGTGGTGCCCCCATGGCTGCCCTGACACCCCCAGCGCGTCCCGCCGCCCCCCGTGGGCACCCACGGCATCCCCCGAGCCCCTCCCAGCACGGCCCGGGGACAAGGAGAGCCCGGGACAGCCCGGGACAGCCCGGGACAGCCCGGGACAGGCAGGAGTGCCCAGTAAAGTCCAGCAGCTCCCAGTAACACCCAGGAGTGACCAGAAGTAGCCAGGGGTGCCCAGTACAGCCCAGCACGGCCCAGTATGGACCAGTAACACCCAGGAGTGACCAGAAGTACCCAGGGGTGCCCAGCACGGCCCAGTATGGACCAGTAACACCAGTAGTGACCAGAAATACCCAGGGGTGCCCAGCACGGCCCAGCACGGACCAGTAACACCCAGCAGTGACCAGAAGTAGCCAGGGGTGCCCAGTACAGCCCGGCACGGACCAGTATGGACCAGTAACAGCCAGCAGTGACCAGAAGTACCCAGGGGTGCCCAGCACGGACCAGCACGGCCCAGTACGGACCAGTACGGACCAGTACTGCCAGCTCAGTACATCACATCGGCTGCCAGCCCAGTTTATCCCATCGGCTGCCAGCCCAGTGTCCCCTGGTGGCCCCCAGGAGCTCCCCGGCTCAGTGGTGACAGGACACGACGGTGCTGTCCCCGTTCCCTCCCCTGTGCCCAGCCTGGCGGGCTGGTGGCTCTGGGCACCTGGGGGGACGGGTGTGACCTTTGGCCTGTGGTGTTGGAGCAGCGCTGGGGACACGGGGCTGGATCGTGGGGCTGGGGGGACCTCCTGCTTCAACCCCATCCTGATGTCCTCTTCATATCCCACCCCATCCCATGGATCCCATCCCATCCCATCCCATCCCATTCCATCCCATCCCATCCCATCCCATCCCATCCCATCCCATCCCATCCCATCCCATCCCCCATCCCATCCCATCCCATCCCCCATCCCATCCCATCCCATCCCATCCCATCCCATCCCATCCCATCCCATCCCATCCCATCCCCCATCCCATCCCATCCCATCCCATCCCATCCCATCCCATCTCCCATCCCATCCCCATCCCATCCCATCCCATCCCATCCCATCCCCATCCCATCCCATCCCATCCCATCCCATCCCATCCCATCCATCCATCCCATTCCCATCCCATCCCATCCCATCCCATCCCATCCCATTTTCCCATTATCCCATTATCCCATCCCTGTCCCCCGGCCCTGCCCATCCCTTCCATCTCCCGAGCACTTTGGTGTCTCTGGGGCTCTGCTGTACCCGGCACTGGGGGCTCACGTTCGTTCTGTCCCTGCCAGGACCCCCAGGTCCTTCCCACGGAGCTGCCCCAGCCCACGTCACTGCCAGGGGCTCTTCCTGCCCCCGGGGCAGGGGGTGGCACCTGTCCCTGTCCTGTCCCTGCTGGTCCCTCCTCCAGCCGGGCTCGGTCCTGCTGTCCTTGGGCATGGGGACAGATCTGCCCAGCCTTGGTCACCACAGCCACAGACCCGGGTGGGGAGGGAGCTCAGAGCCCCCCCAGTGCCACCCCTGCCATGGCAGGGACACCTCCCACTGTCCCAGGGACACCTCCCACTGTCCCGGGGACACCTCCCACTGTCCCAGGCTGCTCCAGCCCCAATGTCCAGCCTGGCCTTGGGCACTGCCAGGGATCCAGGGGCAGCCACAGCTGCTCTGGGCACCCTGGGCCAGGGAATTCCTGCCCACCCTGCCAGGGAACAATTCCTGCCCCAGATCCCATCTAAATCTCCCCTTTCCCAGCTCAAAGCCATTCCCTGTGTCCTGTCCCTCTGTCCCTTGTCCCCAGCCCCTCCCCAGCTCTCCTGGAGCCCCTTCAGGCCCTGCCAGTGGCTCCAGGATCTTCCCACAGCTCCGTTTTTCCCTTGAATCCCCTGGAGCTGCATCCCACAGGATTTGTGTGCTGAGAGTCAGAAGCCCAGGCCGGAGCCATCCCAGGCAGCAGCACCTTGGGGTGACAGGATCCCAGGCTGGTTTGGGTGGGAAGGGAGCTCAGAGCCCCCCCAGTGCCACCCCTGCCATGGCAGGGACACCTCCCACTGTCCCAGGGACACCTCCCACTGTCCCAGGGACACCTCCCACTGTCCCAGGCTGCTCTGAGCTCTCCCTGGATCCTTCTCCTCTCCAGGTGAGCACCCCCAGCTCTCCCAGCCTGGCTCCAGCCCTGGGGCTCCTCTGGGCTCTCTCCAGCAGCTCCAGGCCCTGCTGATGTTTGGCCTTGTTAAGACCCAATTAGTGAGAGATGCCTCTGCCTGAATTAATTTGCAAATGAGACTCTGTGCCAAATCAACAATGCAGATTTTACTTAACAATAAATGAGAAATAGATCGAAAGAAATGGAAAAGTGGAGAGGGAGAGAGGGAGGGAGTCCCACCTGTGGCTCCAGCAGGGTCCCCCTGCTCCTTCTGCACCCCGGGCTCCTCTGGTGGGGTGGGGATGGGGTTTGTAGCTCTGCCAGAAATGGGGCTGGGTGGCAAACCCACAAAGCCCTGTCCCAGTTATCAAATCTTTTCACTTTTTATACATTTTAGCAAACAAATTTGTGTCATTGGCTACAAGCTGCACAGTTCTCTCATTAATTAATACTCTACCCTGCATTCATTAAACATGTCCTTTACCTCTTATGTTAATTATTTATGCTCAGTGTTACTCCTTTGGGATTTGTGGCTCTTTGGGTCTCTGGGCTGTCAGGGGTCACACTCTGCCCCTGCTGGAGTTACCCCTTCCCTGCTGGGGCAGACCCAGCTCAGCTCCCCTGATGGTTTTGTCAGTTCCTTCCTTATCTTGGGGCTTCTGCTGAATGTCCTCGTGCCTCAGGTGAGTTCTTCACTGCTGGGATCTGCTTCAAGTGACACATCTGGTGAGTTCTTTGTTTTTGGGATCCACTCCCCGTGGTGAGTTCATCCACTCCATCTGGTGAGTTCTTTGTTTTTGGGATCCACTCCCTGTGGCACATCTGGTGAGTTCTTCACTCTCAGCATCCACTCCTTTTTGGCACATCTGGTCAGTTCTTCACTCCTGGGATCCATTCCCAGGGCACATCTGGTGAGTTCTTTGTTCTTGGGATCCATTCCTGTGGCACATCTGGTGAGTTTTTTATTTTTGGGATCCATCCCAGGGGCACATCTGGTGAGTTCTTTGTTTTTGGGATCCATTCCCAGTGGCACATCTGGCCAGTTTTTGGTTTTGGGATCCACTCCACTGGCACATCTGGTGCGTTCTTCACTCTCAGGATCCATTCCTGGGGCACATCTGGTGAGTTCTTCACTCTCGGGATCCACTCCCAGTGGCACACCTGGTCAGTTTTTTGTTTTTGGGGATCCGCTCCCAGGGGCACACCTGGTGAGTTCTTTGTTTTTGGGATCCATTCCCAGTGACACATCTGGTGACTTTTTGGTTTTGGGATCCACTGCCAGTGGCACATCTGGTGAGTTCTTCACTCCTGGGATCCACTCTTTTTTGGCACATCTGGTGAGTTCTTCACTCTCAGCATCCACTCCTTTTTGGCACATCCCTCTTCCCAAGCTCTGTCAGCCCCCCCTAGGTTTAAGATCACTGAATTTATTTCCTCACACCTGGGCAGCAGCACCAGTTCACCCAGTCCCAGGGACCCCCAAGGGATATTTGGAAGGCCTGGGTGGCCACAGGTGGTCACAGCTGCTTTCTGCCCATGGCCTGGGGCGAGTTTGACTGACCCCTGTATGAGCAGTTGCTTCTTCCACACACTGCCACAGTGGGGAAATTTTGTCCTTTTTTCCCCACACTGCCACAGTGGGGAAATTTTGTCTGGGCACAGTCCCCAAGGTGTCACATCTGTCACAGCGCCCTGTGGCACCATCCCCGGGCAGGGCACAGTCCCCAAGGTGTCACCAGTGTCACAGCGCCCTGTGGCACCATCCCTGGGCAGGGCACAGTCCCCAAGGTGTCACCACTGTCACAGCGCCCTGTGGCACCATCCCTGGGCACAGTCCCCAGGTGTCACATCTGTCACAGCGCCTGTGTCACCATCCCTGGGCAGGGCACAGTCCCCAAGGTGTCACCGCTGTCACAGCGCCCTGTGGCACCATCCCTGGCACAGCAGAGTCCCCAAGGTGTCACCGCTGTCACAGCGTCCTGTGACACCATCCCTGGGCACAGTCCCCAAGGTGTCACCACTGTCACAGCGCCCTGTGGCACCATCCCTGGGCAGGGCACAGTCCCCAAGGTGTCACCACTGTCACAGCGCCCTGTGGCACCATCCATGGCAGGGCACAGTCCCCAAGGTGTCACCACTGTCACAGCGCCCTGTGGCACCATCCCTGGGCAGGGCACAGTCCCCAAGGTGACACCACTGTCACAGCGCCCTGTGGCACCATCCCTGGCAGGGCACAGTCCCCAAGGTGTCACCAGTGTCACAGCGCCCTGTGACACCATCCCTGGCACAGTCCCCAGGGTGTCACCAGTGTCACAGCGCCCTGTGACACCATCCCTGGCAGGGCACAGTCCCCAAGGTGTCACCACTGTCACAGCGCCCTGTGGCACCATCCCTGGCAGGGCACAGTCCCCAAGGTGTCACCACTGTCACAGCGCCCTGTGGCACCATCCCTGGGCACAGCACAGTCCCCAAGGTGTCACCACTGTCACAGCACCTGTGGCACCATCCCTGGCAGGGCACAGTCCCCAAGGTGTCACCAGTGTCACTGGTTGCCCACCCACCAACCCAAAGTGCCCCCAGGAGTCTCGCCGTGCTCAGCCAGAGGGGAAACTGAGGCAGGAGCTGTGCTGGGCCATGTCCTGACCCCACACGTGGCAGAAATGGGGAGTTCCCACTCTGGGGGGGCTCTGCAGACCCCCACCCCAGGGGTTCATGAACCCCAGAGCCCAGGGGAGCTGGGCTGAACCCACAGCCCCCATATCCGGCACCCCATTGCTCATTGGGAGCCCCAAACACCTCAGGGCTTGGACCCCACTGCCACTGGGACCCCACTGTCACCCGGACCCCACTGCCCCCCCAGCCCCCAAAATCACCAGGACCCCACCAGCCACAGGGACCCCCCCAGTGCTCTCCAGGACCCCGCAATCACCAAAATCCCACCCCCTGCCAGGACCCCAACACCACTGGTGCTGGGATGCCCCCACACATTTGGATTTCAGCACCTGGGACTCCACTTCCCCCCAGACCCCAAAGTCACCCAGACCCCACTGTCACACAGACCCCACTGCCCCCCCAGACCCCAAAATCACCAGGACCCCACCAGCACCCGGATCCCCCCACCCACCAGGCCCCCACCCGCCAGACAAACCACACAACCACACAGAAGAATTTTTTTTTCCTCTCTTTTTTTTTTTCCTCTTTTTTTCTCTTTTTTTTTTTTGCACAAAACAAGGACATTTATTCAAGTGTTCTCCAGCACAAGTACATTAGAAAGGAGCTCGTCTGTATTATACTCTTCTGGGCACCAAAGGAAAAAAATAAAAAAAGAAAAGGAGGATGGGATGGAAGCGGGACGGACAGACTTCCTACATCTGCTGCACGCATTGACCTTTATTAGTTCAGAACAGCTATGTCACGAGCAATACTCACACAGATACAACAGCGCCGGGCGCCCGCGGCGACCCCGGCCGTGAAATGCACAGTTCAGCGGCAATAAATAGAGAAGCGACCCTAAAAAAACAAACCAACAAAAAAAAAAAAAAAACAAAACAAATCCAGGGGGCAACGAACCGAGAGAGAGAAAAGTAGAAAATAAACCGGGGTGAAGGGCTGGGAGAACGGGGAGGGGGAGCAGCCGGGGAGGCCGCGGCGGCGGAGCCAAATCAAAGGGAGGAAGGAAGGAAGGAGGGTTCCAGCTCTACGCGCGTATTCCTCGGGAGGATGAGTACATGATTCCCACAAATAGTTAAGCGTCAGCTACTTCAATGTCTAGGCTAAAACACATGAAATCTCTCGTTTAGTTTTCAAGTACAAAGTTAAAATGCCTTTTTTCTTTTTTGTGTTTTTTTTTTTAATAATAATATATAAGAGTAAAATAATAGTGCTCTTTGAAACTCCACTACGAGAAACAAAACAGTCATTGTCCAGACAGCAGACTTAATTTAACAATATATATTTTTAATAAAATGTTTTAGCACCGTGTTTTGTCCCCACTCCCTCGGCGGATCTTTAAGGAATTTAGGCCTTTCTGTGTTGTTTTTGAGTTTTCGTCTAGGGCTGTGCAACAGAATTTGTCTGGTTGTTTTTTTTTAAAAAAAGACGTGAGTCGGGTACATTAAAAACTGAACTCTTGCCCCAGGCATCCCCACGGTCCCCAACGCCGCCGGCACCTGTTCCCAGCAGGAACCTGCTTCCCACCGGCACCGGTACCGGCACCGGTACCGGCACCGCCCCGGCTGGGACCCGGCCCCCAAAGGTGCAGCAGGGCCAGGGGCTGAGCCGGGGCGGCCCCGGGGGTCCCCCAGGACCCCCACACCCGGCACGTGGCCGTGCAGAAGCCGCCGACGGTGCCACGGGACGGGGCAGCACCGGCACCCGGAGCTGCAGGGCCACGCGGGGTCAGCACCCAGAGCTGCAGGACCCTGCAGGGTCAGCACCCAGCGCCACGGGGTTGTGGCAGGACCAGCACCCAGAGCTGCAGGACCCTGCAGGGTCAGCACCCAGCGCCACGGGGTTGTGGCAGGACCAGCACCCAGAGCTGCAGGACCGTGCACCCAGTGCCACAGAGCCATGCAGGACCTGCCAACAACGTTGCAGGGCCGTGCAGGACCAGCACCCAGCACCTCAAGGCCGTGCAGGATCAGCACCCAGAGCCGCAGGGCCGTGCAGGACCCACAAACGACGCTGTGGGGCCATGCAGGACCCACAAACGACGCTGTGGGGCCGTGCAGGACCCGCGTTTGCCACGGCAAGGCCACGCAGGGCCCGCGATCAGCAAACAGCACCACAGGGCCATGCAGGATCCACAGCCAGTCCTGTGGAGCCGTGCAGGACCCACACCCGGCAGCGTGGAGCCATGCAGGACCTGCAGCAGTGCTGCAGGGCCATGCAGGACCCGCAGTGCCCACACAGGACGCCCAGGGCCACACCAGCCCCACAGACAGGGTCGTGGGGCCGTGCGGGCTCAGACAGCAGCAGGCAGGACCTGTGCCTGGTGCAGGGATCCTGTGCCACCCTGTGCCATCCTGTGCCACCCTGTGCCACCCTGTGCCATCCTGTGCCACCCTGTGCCATCCTGTGCCACCCTGTGCCACCCTGTGCCATCCTTGCCATCCTGTGCCACCCAGCCCCGGGCAGGAGCTCAGAGCCCGGTGCCCTCTGTCACCTCGTCACCTTCACTCCCTGGCACAGCCAGGCCCCGCGGTGCCCCCACCGCGGTGCCCCCACCGGCTCAGCTGCCCGTGCCCCCCGCACCACCCAGAGGGGCCCCCAAGCCCCCAGTAGCACCAGGAGGGAGGAGGGGAGGTGGGGGCCCCCGCGGCCGCCCCTCGCCAGCCCCGCCGCCGCCGTCGGTCCCAGCCCCCGGGGGCGCACGGGCCCGCGGCTCGCTGCCATTAGCCAGCACCCCGCAGCGAGCGCGGCCCCGGGACCCGCACCTTTCACAGTTAGAGAAGAGACAGCGACGGGCCCGGGCCCTCCGGGAGCCTCCCCGTGCGCCCTAGCACCGGTGCCTGCCCCACTGGGTCCGGCCGCCCCACGGGCACCGTGGCCGCCGGACCTGTAGCACCATCCACAGCACCGCCAGCACCTGCCCGCGCTCTGCCACCGCCACCGACGCTGCCACCGTCACCCCCGGCGGGGCGCGGGGCCACCGAGGGGACGCGCTCGCTCCGAACCGCGCGCGGCCGGGGCGGCGATGCCACGGTGGCCACGGTGACATCGCCAGAGTCCCGTCCTGGCTCACCGGGGCATCGCCCCCCTGCCGCCAGCCCGGCCCCGCGGATGTAGCACCAGGGTCCGGGACCCGCAGCCATCCCCGTGCCATGCCGGAAACGCCCCGGCCGCGCTCCGGCACCGCTCCGTGCCCCCCTGCCCTGCCGGCGTCCCCGCCACCACCGCCCTCGGCCGGAGCCTGTCCGCAGCACCACGCCCCACACGCCGCCGCGGGGCGGGGAGGAGCAGGACGGTTGGGGGGCACAGACCCCCCTGACCGGCCCTGCCGGACGCCACGTACGCAGAAGAGCACCAGTACGCTGTGGGGTGGCGCCGGCGGGGCAGGGGGGGCACCGCCGAGGCGCTTCTGTTTTGGGGGACAGAAAAAGGTTATTGCATGACTCGGGATGGAGACGCTTCCGCCCGGCCGCCCCGGCCCTGCCGCTCGCTGGGAAAGGCCCGGCACGTAAGGCAACGTGGAAGCTGATGTCTCGACTCACCCCGCTGTGTGTAAAGCACCATTATGAAGTCAGGTTGTACAGTAGTAACAGTACCTTTTATATATATATATATCTATATCTCATATCTATCATATATATATAAACTGTAAACAAGAGGTAACAGCGGCTTCTAGGATCTGCTCTCTTCAAGGTTTCCATGTGGTAGGCACCCAAAAAATACTGTAGAAAAGGTGTGTGTGTGGTGTGTGTGTGTTTGCCCGGCCTCCCTGCCGGGTTGGCTCCGTGTCACCGGAGAGCGGTGCTGGTGGAACAGAGCGAGGCTCAGCCGCCGGAGCCGCCGAGCGCTGCCGGGGCCGGGGCCGGGCGCTGGCGCGGACGGAGCGGAGTGGTCTCGGAGCGGATCTGGGTCTCGGAGCGGCTCTCGGAGCAGGGCGGGCTCTCCTTTGCCTCCGCCTCTCTTCCCGACTGGGCTTTCCCTGCTGCCGTTTCCCCCTCTCCGAGAGCGGCGCTGGCGACGGCGTCTCTCGTCTCGCCCGCTGCTCCGAGAAGTGGAAACCCAACCGACAGGAAAACCCAGCCAGAAAAAAGAGCGGAAAATTAAAAGGTTACCCCAAAAAATTTAAAAAAAAAAAAAAAAATAGGTTTTGGTTTTTCTTCTTTTTTCTTCGTCTTCTTTTTTTTTTTTTTTTTTCTGTTTCTTCGCTGTTTGTTTTACGCTTGCCGGCTTCATTGTTTGTTTTCTTCCTGTGGTTTTTTTTTTTGTTTGTTTGTTTTTAAATAGCTCAAGCTGATCCTGGGAAATTGGAAATTCCGGAGAGGACACCGACCCCTTTCGCTGGGGGAGACGTGTGCTGGGTTCCCGTCGGGCTGCGAAATCCCGTCTCTCTTCTGGGTGCTGACTCTTCTCTCATTCCGTGTGTTCACTTCTCTTGGCGTGGATGGGTTTTGTTTCCGACTCGCTCCGTGCGTCACCAGTCCCTGCCCATCTCTAAACGCAGGCAAAATATTCCTTGAGGGGCGCGAAGAGGTGGCGGATCACCGGCACGCTCCAGGACCTGCCGAGCAGTCTCTGCCGGGCCAGGCGGCTCATGTTGGACACGTCCGTGTAGTGCACGGGGAAACCGAACACCCTGTGGGAGGGACACGGCCACGGGGAGGGCTCAGGGGCGTGCCGCGGGCGGGACCCGGCCCTGCCGGCCCCGGTGCCCCGCGGGGCCCCGCCGTACCTCTCCATCTCCGTGCACCACAGGATGTCCTCCTTCTCGTTCATGAACACGGGGAAGTGCTGGTCCTTGCCTTGCTTGATGGAGTTGGAGCGAGTGGTGATGGTTCTCACTTTGCTGAACTGCAAGGGGCACAGGGGAGATGGTCAGGATGGGGTGGGATGGAGCCCCCAGGGTGCTGATCCCTCCTGGAACCCCACCCTGAGCCCCAGGGAGTTCTTTTCTGGGGTTCTTTTCTGAACTGCAAGGGGCACAGGGTGGTCAGGATGGGGTGGGACAGAGCCCCCAACACCCCAGGGTGCTGATCCCTCCTGAAACCCCACCCTGTGCCCCAGGGAGCTGATCCCCCCTGGAACCCCACCCTGCACCCCAGGGAGCCCGGGGTTTGCACTTTGCTGAACTGCAAGGGGCACAGGAGCTGGTCAGGCTGGGGTGGGACAGAGCCCCCAGGGTGCTGATCTCTCCTGGAACCCCACCCTGCACCCCAGGGTGCTGATCCCTACTGAAACCTCACCCTGTGCCCCAGGGATTCTCACCTTGCTGAACTGCAAGGGGCACATGGGATGGTCAGGATGGGGTGGGATGGAGCCCCCAACACCCTGAGAGCTGATCCCTAAAAAACCCCACCCTGCACCCCCGGGAGCTGATCCCTCCTGAAACCTCACCCTGTGCCCCAGGGAGCCTGGGGTTCTTTTCTGAACTGCAAGGGGCACAGGAGATGGTCAGGCTGAGGTGGGATGGAGCCCCCCGGGAGCTGATCCCTCCTGAAACCCCCCTGCACCCCCGGGAGCTGATCCCCCCTGAAACCCCACCCTGCACCCCAGGGAGCCCGGGCTGCTGCTGACAGCACAGGAACCCCTCCTGTCCCCTCAGCCCCCAGCCCTGCTGACCTTTGCTATCCTGCCATGCTCCAGGCACTCCTGCAGCTCCAGCTTATCGTTGACAGTGGATGCGAGTGGCCTGGGGGGACAGAGATGGTGAGCAGGGGTGGCAGCGCTGTGTCCCCATAGTGTCCCCCAGCTGGGGTTTGTGGGGGTCACAAGGTGGCCATGGCTGTTTGGGGTCTGTGTGGGAGGTGATGGGCAACCAGCAGCCAATTCCTGTGGGAGCCCATCTGTGCCACTGGCTGTGGGCCACCATCCAAGAGGGACACCAAGGACAGCTTAGAGCCACCCCTCCAGCACAACAGAGCTGGGACAGGACCATGGGGGAGCCACCAGAGGTTTTTCTGGGTGTGCCACCACCTCTTTGTGAGATTCCTGCTCTGACCAGGGTCAGGGGGATCCCCAAAGCCACATTTGGGCTGAGGGAGGACCCAGGGGTGCAGCCCACCCTGCCAGAGCTGGGACAGGGGTGCAGCCCACCCTGCCAGAGCTGGGCCGGGGGTGCAGCCCACCCTGCCAGAGCTGGGCCAGGGGTGCAGCCCACCCTGCCAGGGGTGCAGCCCACCCTGCCAGGGGTGCAGCCCACCCTGCCAGAGCTGGGCCAGGGGTGCAGCCCACCCTGCCAGAGCTGGGCCAGGGGCTCAGCCCATCCTCCCAGGGGTGCAGCCCACCCTCCCAGGGGCTCAGCCCATCCTCCCAGGGGTGCAGCCCACCCTCCCAGGGGCTCAGCCCACCCTCCCAGGGGCTCAGCCCACCCTCCCAGGGGCTCAGCCCACCCTCCCAGAGCCAGGCCAGGGGCTCAGCTTCGGGCTGCCCTCCCCTACCTGTTCATGCCGGGCAGGTTCCCCCAGAAGTACCGTGCCCGGTGCGCTGCTGACACTTCTTTGGCATCAATCATGACGGGATTGGACTGAGGGAGGGACAGTGGGAGCGGTCAGTGGGGCTGGGCAGCCCCCCTCGCTGTGGGGGGTGGTCCCAGGGCTGCAGTGGGGTGACCCCAGGTGGGCACTGACCTCCAGGAAGCGCGAGATGTCCCTCTTGTCGCTGACCCCCATGGCCACCACGTTCTCAAAGAGCCAGAAGAAGGGCCGGTCGTCGCCCTCCTTGGGCCTGGCTTCGTGCAGCAGGCGGTAGAACTCAAAGAAGAGGCGCCCGGTGCCCTCTGGGGGGGAGAGAGGAGGGCTGGGCTAAGGGCTGGGGGTCTCTGTCAGCCCTGGGGGGCACAGCCCCACAGCCCTGAGGAGCCCCAGCCCTCTCCTACCGTAGAGACCCTTCCTGGCTGGGTTGACGATGGACAGGTCGTTGCAGGGGCTGCCCCCAATCACCAGATCAAAGGGGCCCCACTCCTGTATCTGCAAGGGGAAAGGAGATCCTGGGTGAGGCAGCGCTGCCACAGCCCGGGGGACAGAGGACCTGAGGGTGGCCGAGCTCCTGGAGCGGGCAGGGGTCACTGAATCCTACCCTGGCCACACACAGGACACCTGACACTGCCACCCTGGGCCTGAGGGTTGTGCAAACCCTGCTGGGTGCAGGCAGGGAGGGGCTCGGGGGGCAGAGGGGATGGACGTACGTGTTTCTGGGTGACGTTGCGGACGTCCCCGACGTACATGATCTTGCCCTGGTGCCTCACCATGCCCACGGTGATGGAGTCCTCGCACACCTCGGAGGCGATGTACCTGTCCACCTGGATGCCCAGGTCCTTCAGCACCAGCAGGCCTGTGGGGAGCCACGGGGAGTGGCCATGGGCATGGACAGTGGGACCCCAGCCCTGTCCCCATCTGTGTCACCTCCCAGGGCTGTCCCCACGGGGAGTGGCCATGGGCACACACAGCGGGTCCCCAGCCCTGTCCCCATCTGTGCCACCCCCCAGGGCTGTCCCCACGGGGAGTGGCCATGGGCATGGACAGTGGGACCCCAGCCCTGTCCCACCTGTGTCACCCCCAGGGCTGTCCCCATGGGGAGTGGCCATGGGCACACACAGTGGGTCCCCAGCCTTGTCCCCACCTGTGTCACCTCCCAGGGCTGTCCCCCTTCCTGCTCCCCATGGGCACACACAGTGGGTTCCCAGCCCTGTCCCCACCCGTGTCACCTCCCAGGGCTGTCCCCACCTGTGTCACCTCCCAGGGCTGTCCCCATCTGTGTCACCCCCCAGGGCTGTCCCCATGGGGAGTGGCCATGGGCACACACAGCGGGTCCCCAGCCCTGTCCCACCTGTGTCACCTCCCAGGGCTGTCCCCATCTGTGTCACCCCCAGGGCTGTCCCCATGGGGAGTGGCCATGGGCACACAGAGCAGGTCCCCAGCCCTGTCCCACCTGTGTCACCCCCAGCCCTGTCCCTGTCTGTGTCATCCCCAGGGCTGTCCCTGTTCCTGCTCCCCACGGGGACTGGCCATGGGCACACACAGCAGGTCCCCTGGCCATGGGCACACACAGCGGGTCCCCAGCCCTGTCCCTGTCTGTGTCACCCCCAGGGCTGTCCCCGTTCCTGCTCCCCATGGGACTGGCCATGGGCACACACAGCGGGTCCCCAGCCCTGTCCCCACCCGTGTCACCCCAGGGCTGTCCCCTGTTCCTGTTCCCCCCTCTAGTGTGTGACCTCTGCCACCCCCAGGGCTGTCCCCTTTCCTGCTCCCCACGGGGAGTGGCCATGGGCATGGACAGTGGGACCCCAGCCCTGTCCCACCTGTGTCACCTCCCAGGGCTGTCCCCATCTGTGTCACCCCGCAGGGCTGTCCCCCTTCCTGCTCCCCATGGGACACACAATGGGTCCCCAGCCCTGTCCCTGTCTGTGTCACCCCTAGGGCTGTCCCCATTCCTGCTCCCCTTTAGTGTGTGACTGGGATCTGCCCACCCACACCCTGTGGGCAGTGAGAGCTCTGGCTGCTCTCAGCCCAACAACCCAACCCCATACACGCCCTGGAGGGGCCCTGGGGGGGCCCCGGGGCCAGGGACCCCCACCCACCTGTGGCGATGCCATCGAAGAGCGACAGCACCCGGATGGGCTTCCTCTTCTCAGCTGGCACCGGTGGGTACACCTTTGGGGGGTCCTGGAGGCCATGGGGAGGGGTCAGCAGCAGGGATGGGGTCAGTGGGGAGGGGCTGGGGGTCAGCAGGAGGGGCTGGGGGTCAGCGGGGATGGGGTCAGCAGGGATGGGGTCAGCATGAGGGATGAGGTCAGTGGGGATGGGGTCAGTAGGGAGGAGCTGGGGGTCAGCATGAGGGGCTAGAGGTCAGCGGGGATGGGGTCAACAGGGGGGGCTGGAGGTCAGCGGAGAGGTCCTGGGGTCAGCAGGGAGGGGCTGGGGGTCAGTGGGGATGAGCTCAGCAGGAGGGGCTGGGGGTCAGCAAGGAAGGGCTGGGGGTCAGTGGGGATGGGGGTCAGTGGGGATGGGGTCAGCAGGGATGGGGCTGGGGGTCAGCATGAGGGGTTGGGGTCAGCAGGGAGGGGTCAGTGGGGAGGGGATGGGGGTCAGCAGGAGTGGCTGGGGGTCAGCACAAGGGGCTGGGGGTCAGCAGGAATGGCTGGGGGTCAGCAGGGATGGGGTCAGCAGGAGTGGCTGGGGGTCAGCAGGAGTGACTGGGGGTCAGCAGGAATGGCTGGGGTCAGCAGGAGTGGCTGGGGGTCAGCAGGAGTGGCTGGGGGTCAGCAGGAGTGGCTGGGGGTCAGCACAAGGGCTGGGGGTCAGCACAAGGGGATGGGGTCAGCAGGAGAGGCTGGGGGTCAGCAGGAGAGGCTGGGGGGTCAGCACAAGGGGCTGGGGGTCAGCAGGAGTGACTGGGGGTCAGCAGGAGTGGCTGGGGGTCAGTGGGGAGTGACTGGGGGTCAGCAGGAGTGGCTGGGGGTCAGCAGGAGTGGCTGGGGGTCAGCAGGGATGGGTCAGCAGGAGTGGCTGGGGTCAGCAGGAGAGGCTGGGGGGGTCAGCACAAGGGGCTGGGGGTCAGCAGGAGTGGCTGGGGGTCAGCAGGAGAGGCTGGGGGTCAGCACAAGGGCTGGGGGTCAGCACAAGTGACTGGGGCTCAGCAGGAGAGGCTGGGGGTCAGCAGGAGAGGCTGGGGGTCAGCAGGAGTGACTGGGAGTCAGCAGGAGTGGCTGGGGGTCAGCAGGAGTGGCTGGGGGTCAGCAGGGACAGGGTCAGCAGGAGTGACTGGGGTCAGCAGGAGTGGCTGGGGGTCAGCAGGAGTGACTGGGGGTCAGCAGGAGTGGCTGGGGGTCAGTGGGGAGTGACTGGGGGTCAGCAGGAGTGGCTGGGGGTCAGCAGGAGTGGCTGGGGGTCAGCAGGAGAGGCTGGGGGGGTCAGCACAAGGGGCTGGGGGTCAGCAGGAGTGGCTGGGGGTCAGCAGGAGAGGCTGGGGTCAGCAGGGATGGGGTCAGCAGGAGTGGCTGGGGGTCAGCAGGAGAGGCTGGGGGTCAGCAGGAGAGGCTGGGGGTCAGCAGCAGCAGCAGGAGGGCGCACTCACAAACTCCTGGTCGTGGTTGTTGGCGAAGAACATCTGCAGGCGCGAGGGCCAGTCCTCCCGCCGCCGCAGCAGCCCGTAGACGCCCTTGTGGCCGCACATGTAGCAGTTCCAGGGGTCCTCCTTGATGGCCGCCTGCGCTGCCCCCGGGCCCACCAGCAGGTCCACGCACTCCACGCAGAAGCACCTGGCACGGGGGCAGCCAGGGTCAGCACCGGGGGTGGTGGCAGGGAGGGGACACTGCCAGGGTCACCCAGATCCACAGCATGACAGGAGCACTGGGGTGCCACAGCTTGGCCCACACACCGCCCTGGGCTGAGAGCACCGAATTTCCTGGCTGTGCTGGGACTGGGGATTGCCCCAGCAATGCAGCAGGATTGTGGCATCACCAGAACTTCTCCAGCCCTAAATCAGAACTGGCATCATCCAAAAACTCACAGCAGGATTGTGGCCTCACCAAAACCTCCCCAGCCCCAAACCAGAACTGGCATCACCCAAAATGTCACAGCAGGATTGTGGTATCACCAAAAACCCCAACGTGAAAACCTCAGTCCCACACCACACCTGGGACATCTCCAGAACTTCTGAGCTCTCAGCAGTGCTGGAGCACAGCCAGAACCTCCCCCAGCCCTACAGGATCTGTCGCTGCCAAAAAACCTCCAAAACTTCCCCCAACCCCACACACCAGGACCAAGGCAGCACCAAAACCTCCCAGCCCCAAATCAGAACTGGCATCACCCAAACCTCACAGCAGGATTGTGGCATCACCAAAACCTCCCCAGCCCCAAACCAGAACTGGCATCATCCAAAAACTCGTGGCAGGACTGTGGCACCACCAAAACCTCTCTCAAACCACAGCTGGCACCACCCAATCCCCATGGCAGGACTGTGGCACCACCAGGACTTCCCAGCTCCACCCAGGTAGGACCAGGGCATTGCCAGAACTCCCACAAACCCACACCTGGACCAGAACATCACCAAAACCTCCCAACCCTACACACGAGGACATCCCAGCCCCAAACCAGGACTGGCATCATCAACACCCCACGGCAGGAATGTGGTTCCATGAAAATCTTCCCAGTCCTGCACTGGGACATCACAAATCCTCCCAGCCCAAACCAGGGCTGGCATCACTGAATTCCTACACCAGCACTGTGGCATCACCAGAAATTTCCATGCTGGGACTGTGGAATCACCAAAACATTGCCAAGCCCCTCACCAGGACTGGGACATCACCAGAACCTCCAAACCTCACACAGAACTGGTGTCACTGACCATGGTGGGACTGTGGAATCACCAAAACATTGCCAAGCCCCACACCAGGACTGGGACATCACCAAAACCTCCCAACCTCACCCAGGACTGGTGTCACTGACCATGGTGGGACTGTGGAATCACCAAAACATTGCCAAGCCCCACACCAGGACTGGGACATCACCAAAACCTCCCAACCTCACCCAGGACTGGTGTCACTGACCATGGTGGGACTGTGGAATCACCAAAACATTGCCAAGCCCCACACCAGGACTGGGACATCACCAAAACCTCCCAACCTCACACAGAACTGGTGTCACTGACCATGGTGGGACTGTGGCATCACCAAAACATTGCCAAGCCCCACACCAGGACTGGGGGCACCTGATTTCCATGCCAGGTGTGTGGCAGGACCAAAACCTCTGTGGCTCCACATGAGGCATCACAAAATATCCCAGACTGGTGAATAAATCTGGTCTGAAATGCAGACTGAGCTGAGGGGAACTGCTGAGCTTTGGGATAACAAAGAGGATGAGGAGGGTGACCCAGCTGGGTGAAGGGACACAGAGGCACAGCAGGGGTTGGGACAAGGTGACAAAGGAGATTCAGAGGGGCCTGCCAGCCAGGTGGGGCTGAGGAACAGTGACACTCAGAGAGGGGACACTGAGGGGACAAAACCGAGGGGTTCTTGTGTGGGGATCCCTCCTCCTCGGGCTGTGTTTGTGTTTCTGTGCCACAAACAAACAGTTTAACCAAACAGGACATCTGAGACCGCCTTTGGAAACCTGGGCTGGAGCTGCTGAGGAACCAGGCTTGGACTGGGGCTCTGGGGAGTCCAGCAGGGCCACCAGGGCCACCACTGCAAGGGGGCTCTGGTCACAGCAGTGACAGCCTGTGGGACTGGGTGTGACAGCCCAGGAGTGTGACAGCCCCAGGAGTGTGACAGCCCGGGAGTGTGACAGCCCCAGGAGTGTGACAGCCCCAGGAGTGTGACAGCCCCGGGAGTGTGACAGCCCCAGGAGTGTGACAGCCCAGGAGTGTGACAGCCCAGGAGTGTGACAGCCCAGGAGTGTGACAGCCCCAGGAGTGTGACAGCCCTGGAGTGTGACAGCCCCGGGAGTGTGACAGCCCCGGGAGTGTGACAGCCCCAGGAGTGTGACAGCACAGGAGTGTGACAGCCCCAGGAGTGTGACAGCACAGGAGTGTGACAGCCCCAGGAGTGTGACAGCCCCGGGAGTGTGACAGCCCCAGGAGTGTGACAGCCCAGGAGTGTGACAGCCCCGGGAGTGTGACAGCCCCGGCAGTGTGACAGCCCCGGGAGTGTGACAGCCCAGGAGTGGGACAGCCCAGGAGTGTGACAGCCCCAGGAGTGTGACAGCCCAGGAGTGTGACAGCCCAGGAGTGTGACAGCCCTGGAGTGTGACAGCCCCAGGAGTGTGACAGCCCAGGAGTGTGACAGCCCCGGGAGTGTGACAGCCCCGGGAGTGTGACAGCCCCGGGAGTGTGACAGCCCAGGAGGATCAGGAATGCCCAGACTGGGAAATTCCCTTAATGGCATCACCAAACTGCCACACCAGGACTGGGACATCACCAGAACCTCCCAACCTCACCCAGGACTGGTGTCACTGACCACAGTGGGACTGTGGCATCACCACAGCCCACCCAGACCCGTGCCAGGACTGGGACATCAACACATAGGGACAGTGGCACCACCAGAACCTCCCAGTCTCACACAGAACTGGTGTCACTGACCATGGTGGGACTGTGGCATCACCACAGCCCGCCCAGACCCACACCAGGACTGGGACATCACCAGAACCTCACCCAGGACTGGTGTCACTGACCATGGTATCACCCAGTCCCACACCAGGACTGGGACATCACCAGAACCTCCCAACCTCACCCAGGACTGGCATCACTGACCACAGTGGGACTGTGGCATCACCACAGCCCGCCCAGACCCGTGCCAGGACTGGGATATCAACACACGGGGCCAGTGGCACCACCAGAACCTCCCAGTGCCACGCCAGCTCTGGCATCACCAGACCCGCCTGCTCCTGTGCCACAGACCAGGGCATTGCCAAAACATCCCAGCCCCAAACCAGGCCTGGCATTGCTCAACTCCTGTGCCAAGACTGTGGTATCACCAAACTGAGACTGGGACATCACCAAAACTCCCCAGCCCCCGCCAGGACTGGCATCACCAAAACCACGAGGCAGGAATGTGGCAACACCAAACTTGCCCAGACTTGTGCCAGACAGGAGTGGGGCCCCAGGGAAAGCTGCCTGGTCCCACCACAGCCCCATGGAACTCTCAGCCCCCAGCCCCACACCTGCAGCCCCACACCTGCAGCCCCCCAGCCCCTCCAGCCCTACACCTGCAACCCCAGCCCCCAGCTCCACACCTGCAGTCCCCTGCCCCACACCTGCAGCTCCCCTGACCCCCAGCCCCACCCCAGCCCCACAGCAGCCCCCCCAGCCCCACCCCAGCCCCCCCAGCCCCAGACCTGCAGCAGTTGTTGTTGCCACACATGAGCACCTCGCGGCCGCCGCAGCAGATGGTGCAGTAGGACTGGTACCCGTCGTCGTCGTACTGGTAGGCGCACTCCAGGAAGCAGTTCTGGGGACAGCCAGGGTGTCACTGGGGGCCTGGGGACACTGGGGACCCCAGGACAGGCTGGGGGACGCTGTCAGGCCCCCCCAGCACCGTACAAACCTTGCAGTTTTGGCACATGCCCCCGATGAACAGAGGGTGCTCCAGGGTGACGTTGAGGCTCCCGCAGGAGATGCAGATGTCTGGGGGAGAAGGGGACACGTCACCCTGGCACCCACCCCAGCGTGGGGACACCCTGACCCCAGCGTGGGGACACCCTGACCCCAGCGTGGGGACACCCTGACCCCAGCGTGGGGACACCCCGACCCCAGCGTGGGGACACCCTGACCCCAGCGTGGGGACACCCCGACCCCAGAGTGGGGACACACTGACCCCAGTGTGGGGACACCCTGACCCCAGCGTGGGGACACCCCGACCCCAGAGTGGGGACACACTGACCCCAGTGTGGGGACACACTGACCCCAGCGTGGGGACACACTGACCCCAGAGTGGGGACACCCCGACCCCAGCGTGGGACACCCTGACCCCAGCGTGGGGACACCCCGACCCCAGAGTGGGGACACACTGACCCCAGTGTGGGGACACACTGACCCCAGAGTGGGGACACCCTGACCCCAGCGTGGGGACACACTGACCCCAGAGTGGGGACACCCCGACCCCAGAGTGGGGACACCCTGACCCCAGCGTGGGGACACCCCGACCCCAGAGTGGGGACACCCCGACCCCAGCGTGGGGACACCCTGACCCCAGCGTGGGGACACCCCGACCCCAGCGTGGGGACACCCCGACCCCAGCGTGGGGACATCCCCACCCCTGTGTCCTGCAGTCCCCAGGGGACACCCAGCCCATGTTGGGGTCACACCAGAGTCAGGGACCAACCTTGGGGACAGGCGGCAGGACCCCCACTGTCCCCAGCCCCACCCCAGGGGACACCCAGCCCATGCTGGGGTCACACCAGAGTTTGGGATCAACCCTGGGGACAGGCAGGACCCCCACTGTCCCCCAGCCCCAGCCCATGTTGGGGTCACACCAGAGTTTGGGACCAACCTTGGGGACAGGCAGGACCCCCACTGTCCCCCAGCCCCAGCCCATGTTGGGGTCACACCAGGGTCAGGGACCAACCCTGGGGGCAGCAGGCAGGACCCCCACTGTCCCCCAGCCCCACACAGACCCCACCAGCCCCAGGCAGTGTCCTGGGGGTCCCTGCCCTGCCACCTCACACAGCTGCTGTCCCTGCTGCCAGCCAGGCTGAGGGGTGGGACAAGCCTGGCCTCACTTCCTTGAGCTGCCCCCCATGGCCTAAAATGCCCAGGGAGGAGGGACAGAGCCCCAGCCCAGCCTGCAGGAGGGACAGAGCCCCAGCCCAGCCTGCAGGAGGAACAGAGCCCCAACCCGGCCTGCAGGGACAGAGCCCCCATCCCAGCCTGCAGGACAGAGCCCCATCCCAGCCTGCAGGGACAGAGCCCCAGCCCAGCCTCCAGGGACAGAGCCCCAGCCCAGCCTGCAGGGACAGAGCCCCATCCCAGCCTGCAGGGACAGAGCCCCATCCCAGCCTGCAGGGACAGAGCCCCAGCCCAGCCTGCAGGGACAGAGCCCCAGCCAGGCCTGCAGGGACAGAGCCCCAACCCAGCCTGCAGGGACAGAGCCCCAGCCCAGCCTGCAGGGACAGAGCCCCAGCCCGGCCTGCAGGGACAGAGCCCCAGCCCGGCCTGCAGGGACAGAGCCCCAGCCCAGCCTGCAGGGACAGAGCCCCAGCCCGGCCTGCAGGGACAGAGCCCCAGCCCAGCCTGCAGGGACAGAGCCCTAGCCCGGCCTGCAGGGACAGAGCCCCAGCCCAGCCTGCAGGGAGGGACAGAGCCCCAGCCCAGCCTGCAGGGACAGAGCCCCAACCCAGCCTGCAGGGACAGAGCCCCAGCCCAGCCTGCAGGGAGGGACAGAGCCCCAGCCCAGCCTGCAGGGACAGAGCCCCAACCCAGCCTGCAGGGACAGAGCCCCAGCCCAGCCTGCAGGGAGGGACAGAGCCCCAGCCCAGCCTGCAGGGACAGAGCCCCAACCCAGCCTGCAGGGACAGAGCCCCAGCCCGGCCTGCAGGGACAGAGCCCCAGCCCAGCCTGCAGGGACAGAGCCCCAGCCCCAGCCCAGCCTCCAGGGCGTGCCCCAGCCCCAGCCCAGCCTCCAGGACGGGCCCCAGCCCCACACTCACCCTCGATGTTCCTGCACTTCTGCCGGACCTCGTACACCAGCCGCTCTGGGGGAAGAGAGCAGTCAGGGGGGCCTGGCCCCAGCCACGTCCCCTCGAGGGTGGGGTGAAGGGAGGGACCCCCAGGAGGGAAGGACCCTGGGGGAGAAGCCTGGAGCAGCTCCTGTCCCCTCACACCCACACTGAGCCCGGCCAAAGCAGCTCCCCAGGAGACGGGTGGTGGGCACAGGGGGCACCCCCAGCCCCCGTGGGTACCTCGGGTGCGCTCGTCGATGATCTCCTTGACCTTGGGCTTCTCCTGGGTTGTGCTTTTGCGGGGTTTTTTGGCGGGCGGGGGCGGCGCGTAGGCGGCGGCTTCGGGCTCCACCCACATCTCCGTGTAAACTTCTTTGTAGGGGTTCCGCTCCTCTGTGGGGCCGGGGGGTGTCAGTGGGGTCCCAGCAGGGTCCCAGCAAGATCCCAAGCCCCCCCAGGACCTCCCAGCCCCACAGTGGCCAGCCCTGTCCCACCAGGACGGTGAGTGACCCCCAGAACCCCATGGCAGGTGTCCCCAGGGCCTCACCCCGCTCACCTTCGGGGGGCTCCAGCCCCTTGGGGCCAGAGGGCTGGAAGCCACCCAGGGCCCACTCGATCATCTGCTTGTTCTGGATCTCCACCACCTTGGACGTGTCCGTCTCGTCATTCTCAGGGCACGCAGGGAAGATCTTCCCTGCCCGGCTGCTGGCCACCTGCAGGGGGTGCAGGTGTCACCCACCCCCTCAAAGGTGTCACCCACCCCCCTCAAGGGGGGTCCCAGCCTCCCCACAGGGGGACCAACATGGCCAGGAACCTCCACAGGAGACCCCTAGCACTGCTGAGAGCCCCCAAAGCCAGGATCCCCCCTGAGAGACCCTCCCAGCAGTGCTGAGAACTCCCAAAGCCAGGATATCCCCCCTGAGTGACCCCCAAAGCCAGGATCCCCCTGAGAGACCCCAAAGCCAGGATCCCCCCTGAGAGACCCCAAAGCCAGGATTCCCCAAGAGACCCCCAAAGCCAGGATCCCCCCTGAGTGACCCCCAAAGCCAGGATATCCCCCTGAGACCCTCAGCAATGCTGAGAACCCCCAAAGCCAGGATATCCCCCCTGAGTGACCCCCAAAGCCAGGATCCCCCCTGAGAGACCCCAAAGTCAGGATCCCCCCTGAGAGACCCCAAAGCCAGGATCCCCCCTGAGAGACCCCAAAGTCAGGATCCCCCCTGAGAGACCCCAAAGTCAGGATCCCCCCTGAGAACCCCCAAAGCCAGGATCTCCCTGAGAGACCCTCCTAGAACTGCTGAGATGCCCTGAAAGGCATCTGAGACCCTCAGAGACCCCCAGAGTCCCTCAGCACCTCCCCAGACCCCTGCCTGGAACAGGTGATCTCCAGTGTCCCCATCCCCACCGTGTCCCCAGCCCCACAGTGTCCCCAGCCCCACAGTGCCCCTGGGACGTGTCCCCAGCTGTTCCCCAGCCCCAGTGTGTCCCCATCTCCACAGTGTCCCCACTCATTGAGCCACTGCCCTGGGATGTGTCCCCAGCCCCATTGTCCCCAGCCCCACAGTGACCCCACCAGCCCCACACTGCCCCTGGGATGTGTCCCCAGCCCACAGTGTCCCAGCCCCACAGTGTCCCCATCCCCACAGTGTCCCCAGCCCCACAGTGTCCCCAGCCCCAGTGTCCCCAGCCCCAGTGTCCCCAACCCCACAGTGTCCCCAGCCCCACAGTGTCCCCAGCCCCAGTGTCCCCAGCCCCAGTGTCCCCAGCCCCACAGTGTCCCCAGCCCCAGTGTCCCCAGCCCCAGTGTCCCCATCCCCACAGTGTCCCCAGCCCCACAGTGTCCCCAGCCCCACCGTGTCCCCAGCCCCACCATGTCCCCATCTCCAGTGTCCCCAGCCCCACATTGCCCCTGGGACATGTCCCCAGCCCCACAGTGTCCCCATCTCCAGTGTCCCCAGCCCCACAGTGTCCCCATCTCCAGTGTCCCCAGCCCCACACTGCCCCTGGGACGTGTCCCCAGCCCAGTGTTCCCATCCCCACAGTGTCCCCAGCCCACACTGCCCCTGGGACGTGTCCCCAGCCCAGTGTTCCCATCCCCACAGTGTCCCCAGCCCCACACTGCCCCTGGGACATGTCCCCAGCCTCGCAGTGTCCCCATCTCCAGTGTCCCCAGCCCCGCAGTGTCCCCAGCCCCACAGTGTCCCCATATCCAGTGTCCCCAGCCCCACACTGCCCCTGGGACATGTCCCCAGCCACGCAGTGTCCCCAGCCACGCAGTGTCCCCAGCCACGCAGTGTCCCCAGTGTCCCCATCCCCGTGTCCCTGTCACCGACCTGCAGCACCTCGTAGATGGCCTTGCGGTACATGGGCTGTTTGTTGTAGGTGGCCTGGTGGAAGGCGCTGGAGAAGGAGCTCAGGGGCAGCAGCTTCTCCACGCACACCTGGGGGTGAAAAACCAGCTTCACTTTCTTGGAAAAAATTAGAAGTTTAATAAACAAAATAAAAAGAAAACACAATTAGGAGAGATAAAAACAAAATATTTTCTCAGCCGAGGGTGCACAGAACCAGCAGCACACCATTTAACAGAGTTTTTTTCTTTAAATTCATGACTCTGTTGCATATTTAAATATTCACATGCATGATTTAAACATTCTTTTTGGGTGTGAATTCTTTTGTTTAGTCCTAACTCCCCCCAAACATTTTATCCACAGACCCATCCTCGGGTGGCTCCATTTTATCTGATAACAGGACGGATCTATAAATATCAGGTTTATAAATAATATAGACCTGATAAGAGGTCTATAAATTCTTCTCTTGGGGCTCTGCTCATTTTTATGTGGATAAAATACTTGATAACAGAAGTTTAATAGTTTTTGGTCAGCAATCTTCATGCAGGAAAACAAAAAGACCCCAATTTTCTAAGTTACAACCACATTTCTAAATTCTATTAATTAAAAGAAAAAAACAGTACAATTTTCCTACATTCTACATAGAGTATTCAATTTAATATTTGTGAAAAGCCAATTTTATAATGTGAATTTGTAATGTGGGGATGGGATGGGGCTGTGGGGACACCCCTGGAGCTGGGGACACCCCTGGGAGAGCAGGGGACACCCCTGGAGCTTGAGACACCCCCGGAGAGCTGGGGACACCCCCAGAGAGCAGGGGACACCCCCAGAGCACAGGGGACACCCCGGAGAGCAGAGGACACCCCCGGGACAGGGGACACCCCCAGAGCTGGGGACACAACTGGAGAGCTGGGGACACCCCCAGAGCAGGGGACACCCCCAGAGCACAGGGGACACCCCCAGAGAGCTGGGGACACCCCCAGAGCAGGGGACACCCCCAGAGCACAGGGGACACCCCCAGAGAGCTGGGGACACACTGGGAACAGGGGACACCCCTGGAACAGCGGACACCCCCAGAGAGCTGGGGACACACTGGGAACAGGGGACACCCCCGGAGAGCTGGGGACACCCCCGGAGAGCAGGGGACACCCCCAGAGAGCAGGGGACACCCCCAGAGAGCTGGGGACACCCCCAGAGAGCTGGGGACACCCTCGGAGAGCTGGGGACACCCTCGGAGAGCTGGGGACACCCTCGGAGAACAGGGGACACCCTCGGAGAACAGGGGCCACCCCTGGAACAGGGTACACCCCCGGAGAGCTGGGGACACACTGGGAACAGGGGACACCCCCGGAACAGGGGACAGCCCCAGAGAACAGGAGACACCCCTGGAACAGGGGACACCCCCAGAGAGCTGGGGACACCCCTGGAGAGCTGGGGACACCCCCAGAGAGCTGGGGACACACTGGGAACAGGGGCCACCCCTGGAACAGGGGACACCCTCGGAGAGCAGAGGACACCCCCAGAGAGCTGGGGACACCCCCGCAAAGCAGGGGACACCCCCAGAGCAGGGGACACCCCTGGAGAGCTGGGGACACCCCCGGAGAGCTGGGGACACACGGGGAACAGGGGACACCCCCAGAGAGCAGGGGACACCCCTGGAGAGCTGGGGACACTCTGGGAACAGGGGCCGCCCCTGGAACAGAGGACACCCGGAGAGCAGAGGACACCCGGAGAGCAGAGGACACCCCCGGAGCGATGTCCCCGTGTCACCACCCTGCCCCGAGGGCGTCACTCACCACCGAGAACTTCCCGTCGCCGAACCACATGACCCAGCGGGTGCCCTCGGCGGCGCGGCTGCGCCCGGTCATCCACCAGGACACGATGCGGCCGGGCCACCAGGAGAAGCCGCGCAGTTTGCCCCACACCAGCTCGCCAATGCCGAACCCGCGCCCGTCCTGTGAGAGGTGAGACCCCCTTTGTAGTTATGGGTGTGAAATGTGTGGGAAAGGCTGTAGGGTAATTATAAAAACATCTGTTTAATGAACAAAAGGGAAAAAGTGTGGAAAGGGGATTTTGAACTGGTATTTTGCTTGTTTATAAGTGAATCGTGTGAGCCTGGTTGCATTTCGTGTCAGATAGAAAAAGTTATTTGTAGTTATGGGTGTGAAATGTGGTGGGAAAGGCCGTGGGGTAATTATAAAAACTTCTGTTTAATGAACAAAACGGAAAAATGCATGGAAAGGGGATTTTGAATTAATATTTTTCTTGTTTATAAGTGAATTCTGTGAGCCTGTAAGGTTTGAACTATAGTTTAGCATCTATATAGAAAGGATTGTAAACACCCAAATAGAAGTGAGCTATTCCAAACTAAAATTAATGATCCTGGAAAAAAGGGATAGAGCAGCAGCTGGAAGCTGGACATCAGCAATGTGAAATGTGGGGTTGTGTTTGGTGTCAGGTAGAAAAAGTTGTTTGTAGTTGTGGGTGTGAAATGTGTGGGAAAGGCCGTGGGGTAATTATAAAAACATCTGTTTAATGAACAAAATGGAAAAAAACGTGGAAAGGGGATTTTGAACTGATATTTTGCTTGTTTATAAGTGAATTGTGTGAGCCTGTAAGGTTTGAACTATAGTTTAGCATATATATAGAAAGGATTGTAATGACCCAAATAGAAATGAGCTATTCTAAACTAAAATTAATGATCCTGGAAAAAAAAAAAGAGATGGAGCAGCAGCTGGAAGCTGGACATCACCAACAAAACTCATTTATAGCCCTAAAAAGTAAAACTGAATCTCTCATCTCTGGTGTTTTCTTCTGAAGAAGGAAATCTGGATGTCACCATCACTGATTTATGTCCTGAGAACCTCATCATCATCACAAGATGTTATTTCTGACCTCACTGATTTCACACTTTTCAAGTATAGAAAATTTAACATCACCAATAGAAATCGATCACAACGGGTGTAGAAATTATATTTCAAAAATAGAAATTAGGAGGAAACTAGAAAAAAAAAAGTTGCTGAGAAGTTTGAAAAATCTCAATATGGAATTCTCAACAAATCCCAGCAGAAAATCAACAGTTGGAGGGGAAACCCCCACAGTACCCAGCGCTGCTTTGCTCACACTTTACCATTCTTAATCAATAAATAAATAAATAAATAGATTAATTAATAAATTGATTGGTGATTGATCTATTGGCAGAGTCAAGATATTTATTTATAACACCGGGAGGGGAACGCGGTGCTCACACCGGGACCCGGTGTGTCCCTGCCCTCACACCGGCACCCGGTGCGTCCCTGCCCTCACACCGGCACCCGGGGTGTCCCTGCCCTCACACCGGTGTACCCCCGCCCTCACACCGGGACCCGGGGTATCCCTGCCCTCACACCAGGACCCGGTGTATCCCTGCCCTCACACCGGGACCCGGTGTACCCCTACCCTCACACCGGGGTATCCCTGCCCTCACACCGGGACCCGGTGTACCCCTACCCTCACACCGGGACCCGGTGTACCCCCGCCCTCACACCGGGACCCGGTGAATCCCTGCCCTCACACCGGTGCATCCCTGCCCTCACACCGGGACCCGGTGCATCCCTGCCCTCACACCGGGACCCGGTGCATCCCTGCCCTCACACCGGGACCCGGTGCATCCCTGCCCTCACACCGGGACCCGCTGTACCCCTACCCTCACACCAGGACCCGGTGTACCCCCGCCCTCACACCGGGACCCGGTGCATCCCTGCCCTCACACCGGGACCCGGTGCATCCCTGCCCTCACACCGGGACCCGGGGTGCCCCTGCCCTCACCTCGTACTCGGGCTCGTCGTCGGCGGATTTGGAGGCGTTCTTGTCGCCGGCCTCGGCCACGGCGGGCTCAGGCGTGGTGGCCACGCTGGGCGAGGCGGGGTCGGTGGGCTGCTGCGGCCCGGGCGGCGGGCTGGCCTCCTCCTCCTTCTGCGCCTCGGCCCGCGCCGGCTCCTCCACCACGTTCATCACGGCGATCACCTTGGCCTTCTTCTCGGCCTGCGGGGAAACGGCGGGGCATGGATGGCACCGGGCATGGCACCGGGGCACGGCGGGGCAGGCTGAGGGGAACCCCCGCCGCGGGGTCTGGAAGCGAGATCCGTGATCCTCTGCCTCAGTTTCCCCCTCCTGACCCCCTCCATGAGCCCCCAGAGCTCATCCCGGGAGCCCCGGGAGGATCCTGGTACCCCCCGCCCTCATCCCGTGACCCCCGAGGCGCATCCCGGTGCCCTCTGTACTTAGCCCGGGACTCTCGGAGCGCAACCCAGTCGATGTCACCCTCTCCGGGTGCCCCCCCCGGATCTCCCCACGCGGTCCTGGAGCTCCGGCCCGCGGTGATCCCGGTCCCGGTCACGTACCCGTGGGGACCGGCCGGGGCGGAACGCACGGAGCCGGAACGCGCGGAGCCGGCCGGGCCGGTGCGGGTCAGCCCGGCGGCCCTTTGTCTGGGCTCCGGGTCACGTGGTGCCTCCCGGCCCGGCTGGTTGGCTGAGGAGGGGGGGTGGGGGGGGCGCGCGGGGGGCACGGACCGGACCGGAACCGAAGGGGAACCGAAAGGGCCCGAGTGGAACCGAACGGAACCGAAAGAACCCGAGCACAATCGGAGAAACCGAGAGGAGCCGAAGAGACCCGAACGGCGCTCGGGCCGGTCCCGAAGGGAACGGAGCGAACCCGACGGGACCGGGCAGAACCGAAAAGGACCGAGAAGAACCGAACCGAGCCGAGCGGAGCCGAGAAGAACGAAGGCAGCCGAGCGGCCTCCGGGACGGATCCGAGCGGTCCCGAGTAGAACCGAACGGTTCCGAGCAGAACCGAACGAAGCCGAGCGGACGGACTCCCGGCACGGAACCGAACGGTCCCGAGCGGTCCGGACCGGTCCCGGTGCGGCTTTCCCGGTGTTCCCCCGGTCTCGGCCTCAGTCCCGGTCCCGGTGCTTCCCGCCCCAGCCCCGCTGTCCCGCCGGTGCCCCGGTCCCGGCCCGTCCCTCCCGGTACTCACGGGCCCGCGGCCGTGCTGCGCTCCGGGCTGGGCTGCGCCTGACGCCGCGGGGCCGCTCCCGCCGCCTTTTGTCCCGGGGCCGCGGCCCCCCGGCCTTTGTGCGGAGCGCCTGGACGGGGCGGGGGCGGCGGCGCCCCGGGGGCCTCGCCCCGCACGGCTGGAGCCGCCCCCGCCCCCCGCACCACTGTCCCCAGTGCCACCAGTGCCACCAGTCTGGGACCGGGGGGGCACCGGCCCCACTTCGGCCCGGCATGGACGGACACCGGTCTGCGGTCACAGTGTCCGGTTCGGCCCAGTTCGGACACTGGTCAGCGGTCACACTGCCCAGTACGGACACTGGTCAGCGGTCACACTGCCCAGTTCGGCCCAGTACGGACACTGGTCAGCGGTCACACAGCCCAGTATGGACACCGGTCAGTGGTCACACTGCCCAGTTCGGCCCAGTACAGACACTGGTCAGCGGTCACACTGCCCATTACGAACACTGGTCAGCGGTCACAGTGTCCAGTGCAGCCATTGCGGACACTGGTCTGCAGTGACACTGCCCTGTTCAGCCCAGTTCGGACACTGGTCAGCGGTCACACTGTCCATTACGGACACTGGTCAGCGGTCACACTGTCCAGTTCGGCCCAGTACAGACACTGGTCAGCGGTCACACTGCCCAGTTCAGCCCAGTTCGGACACTGGTCAGCGGTCACACTGCCCAGTTCGGCCCAGTACGGACACTGGTCTGCAGTCACACTGCCCAGTACAGACACTGTTCAGCGGCCACACTGCCCAGTACAGACACTGGTCAGTGGTCACACTGCCCAGTTCAGCCCGGTACAGACGGGACACACTCGGGGTCCCTGTCCCCCCTCCACCCCAGGGGCCCCCGGGCCACCACCTCGTCCAGGGACCCCGAGGGACCCCAAGGGAACCTGAGCACGGTGGTGCCCCAATGCCACCCTCTGGGTGCCCCCCAGGTGACAGTGGGGTGACAGCACCCGGCCCGTGCCCCCCGGGTGACAGTGGGGTGACAGCAGGGACACCCCGCCTCCTCCAGCCCGGTTCGGGATTTGGGGACCCAGGACGTTTGGGGACACGAGGGGACATGGGATGTTTGGGGACACGAGGGGACATGGGATGTTCGGGGACACAAGGGGACATGGGATGTTTGGGGACACGAGGGGACCCGGGATGTTCGGGGACACGAGGGGACCCGGAATGTTCGGGGACACGAGGGGACATGGGATGTTTGGGGACACGAGGGGACATGGGATGTTCGGGGACACGAGGGGACATGGGATGTTTGGGGACACGAGGGGACATGGGATGTTCGGGGACACAAGGGGACCCGGGATGTTCGGGGACACGAGCGGCCCTGGGCCAAAGGACACGGGGTTGGTGACACCCGGAGTGTCCCGGGGCAGGGTCACAGCAGGACCTCGTGTCCCCCCCTGCCCAGTGCCGGTCCCAGCGGGGGACAGGAAATGTCCCATCGCCGCTCGTTAAGGGACATCGTCTGCCTATCCCGCTGGACAATTGTCCCAACGATCCCTGCCCTGGGGCCACCGCCGGCTCTGCCAGCCCCGCCCTCATCCTCAGCTCCATCCCCGACCCCTGTCCTTGTCTCACCTTCATCCTCATCTCCATCCTCATCTCCATCCTCATTCCACCCCCATCCCCTGCCCCATTCCATCCCCCATCCCCATCCCCGACCCCTGTCCTTGTCTCACCTTCATCCTCATCTCCATCTTCATTCCACCTGCATTCCTACCCCATTCCACCCCCATCCCCTGCCCCTTTCCATCCCCCATCCCCATCTCTGATCCCTGTCCTTGCCCCACCCCCATCCTCATCCACATCTTAATCCCATCCTCATCTCCCTCTTTATCCCGTCCTCATCTCCACATTTCTCCCATCTCCTTCCCCGTCTTTCTCCCATCCTCATCCCCATTTTTATCCCATCCTCATATCCATCTTTATCCCATCCTCATCCCCATGTTTATCCCATTCTCATTCCCATCCTCATCCCCATGTTTATCCCATCCTCATCTCCCTCTTTCTCCCATCCTCATCTCCCTCTTTATCCCATCTTCATCCCCATCTTTCTCCCAGCCTCATCTCCATCTTTATCCCATCCTCATTTCCACGTTTATCCCATCCTCATCTCCACATTTCTCCCATCCTCATCCTCCTCTTTATCCCATCCTCATCCTCCTCTTTATCCCATCTCCATTCCACCCTCAGCCACCGTTCCTGCCTCATCCCCATCCCACTCCCACCTTCATCCTTTGCCATCCTCATCTCCCTCATCTTCATCCCAACCCCACGTCCCTCCCATCTCCCTCCCCATCTCCACAGCTGGCACAGGGTGGGGGGTCCCAGCCTAAGGGGGCCACAACCTGTCCCAGGTGTCCCTGTCACCGTGCTGGCCCTGGGTGTCCCTGTCACCGTTCTGACCCTGGCTGTCCCTGTCACTGCACTGACCCCAGGTGTCCCTGTGACCGTTCTGACCCTGGCTGTCCCTGTGACCATTCTGACCCCGGGTGTCCCTGTGACCATTCTGACCCCGGGTGTCCCTGTCACCATTCTGACCCTGGCTGTCCCTGTCACCATTCTGACCCTGGCTGTCCCTGTCACTGCACTGGCCCCAGGTGTCCCTGTCACCATTCTGACCCTGGCTGTCCCTGTCACTGCACTGGCCCCAGGTGTCCCTGTCACCATTCTGACCCTGGCTGTCCCTGTCACTGCACTGGCCCCAGGTGTCCCTGTGACCATTCTGACCCTGGGTGTCCCTGTCACCACGCTGACCCTGGCTGTCCCTGTCACCGTACTGGCCCCAGGTGTCCCTGTCACTGCACTGGCCCCAGGTGTCCCTGTGACCATTCTGACCCTGGGTGTCCCTGTCACCACGGTGACCCTGGCTGTCCCTGTCACCACACTGACCCCAGGTGTCCCTGTCACCACACTGACCCCAGGTGTCCCTGTCACCATTCTGACCCTGGGTGTCCCTGTCACCATTCTGACCCTGGTGACCCCAGCCAGGACAGGCAGTGGGGACTGTCCCCAAAGTGGGACACGGGCACAGCACCAGCCAGGGATGGGGCCAGCTGTGAATGGCCACTGGGCCACCAGCCAGCTCTGCTCCCCAAAATCAGGGCCCGGAAGTGACCAGTGACAGGTTTGGGGACCTGCACGGTTTGGGGAGCTCCATGGGGAGGAACCTGAAGGTCTGAAGGGCTCCGGCCTGGAGAGATGGGGCAGGACAGGGGGGCTGTGCCTGGGGACCCTTCCAGGAGCAGGGACGGGGTCATGTCCTGTGTCCTGTGGGACACTGTGGCCATCAGCCATGCCCTGTGCCCCATGGGGACACTGTGACTGTACCGGCTGTGCCCTGTGCCCCATGGGGACACTGTGACTGTCCCAGCTGTGCCCTGTGCCCCATGGGGACACTGTGACTGTCCCAGCTGTGCCCTGTGCCCCATGGGGACACTGCAGCCATATCAGCCGTGCCCTGTGCCCCACAGCACGGCCTGGCCACCCCAGCCATGCCCAGTGGGACGCCCTGGCTGTGCCAGGCTCCACTGTCCCCATGGGTGCCAGCAGCACCCACTGCTCAGCAGCAGGGTTAAAATAGCACCAAGGAGGTGGCACAAGGGGACACACGGCTGGGGACACCGCTGGCAGTGGGGGACAGTGCTGAGAATGGGGTGAGGGGGTGTGATGGGCACACCCCATCCCTGCTGCCCATGAGCAGCCACCCCGTGCCTGTGCCAGGTTCCTGCCAGGAGCCCGGCTGTGTCACACGCCCGGTTGTGTCACACGCTCAGCTGTGTCACACGCCCGGCTGTGTCACACACTCAGCTGTGTCACACACTCAGCTGTGTCACACACCTGGTTGTGTCACACGCCTGGCTGTGTCACACGCCTGGTTGTGTCACACGCCCGGCTGTGTCACACGCCTGGTTGTGTCACACGCTCAGCTGTGTCACACACCCGGTTGTGTCACTCGCCTGGCTGTGTCACACGCCTGGCTGTGTCACACGCCTGGTTGTGTCACACGCCTGGTTGTGTCACACGCTCAGCTGTGTCACACACCTGGCTGTGTCACATGCCCAGCTGTGTCACACGCCTGGCTTTGTCACACGCCTGGTTCTGTCACACGCTCAGCTGTGTCACATACCCGGTTGTGTCACACGCCCGGCTGTGTCACACGCCCAGCTGTGTCACACGCTCAGCTGTGTCACACGCCCGGTTGTGTCACACACCCAGCTGTGTCACACGCCTGGCTGTGTCACACGCCCGGTTATGTCACACGCCCGGCTGTGTCACACGCCCGGTTATGTCACACGCCCGGCTGTGTCACACGCCCGGCTGTGTCACACGCCTGGCTGTGTCACACGCCTGGCTGTGTCACACGCCTGGCTGTGTCACACGCTCAGTTGTGTCACACGCTCAGCTGTGTCACACGCCCGGCTTTGTCACACACCCAGCTGTGTCACACGCTCAGCTGTGTCACACACTCAGCTGTGTCACACGCTCAGCTGTGTCACACACCTGTCTGTGTCACTCGCCCGGCTTTGTCACACGTGGTTCCCCGGGAAACCGACAGGAATGGGCGGCACATCCCGTGGGACAAGGACGGCCCTGCTGCCTCTGGCTGTGCACACCAACCCTGGGGGACACCTGTGCCAGCGGGGCAGGGACACCACGGGCAGCAGGGGAGCCCCTCTGCACCAGCCCCGTGTGCCCACCCGAGCCCCCTGTGTGCCACCAACCATCTCCCCTGCCTCGTGGCCTCACCTCCCGTTTCCAGCGTGCCAGCCACTCGTCCCGTTTCCTCTTGCTGATGTAGTAGGGGTCCCCAGCCTGGAAGGTGTGCCGCTGCATCGGCCGCTGCCGCAGGCTCGACTCCCAGCCCAGCCCACCGCGGAGCCGCCCGCGGGAGCCCTGCGGGACACAGAGGGACAGGGTCAGCCTGGCACAGGGGACAGCACAGGGGACACGTTCATGTGTGTGTGCACACGTGGCCTGGCCCATGTGTGCACCAGGTGTTCAGGTATTTGATATTGAAGAGAAATTCTTCCCTGTGGGGCGGTGATGCTCTGGCACGGGGTGCCCAGAGATGCTCCCCTGGATCCCTGGGAGCCTTCCAGGGCAGACTGGACATCCAGTGTCCAGTGAACTTTGAGTTCATCCAGCCCAAGCCAGTCTGGGATTCAGTGATTTGGGTGCTGCAGCATCACAGCACGCCCAGCTGCACCTCGGTGGGCACCATCGGGGCACGGGTCTGCCCCACAGCAGATCCAACACCCAGAGAAGTGAGGGGAGCCCTGGGGTCAGCCTGGGCAGGCCCCACCCCACGCAGGGCTGCAGGGGGGTCACTGACCTGGCACATCCTGGTGACACCTGGTCCCCAGCACGGCCACAGGTGCTGCCCAGTGTCCTGTGGGGATGTGGGCCCTGCTGCTCCCCCATGGCCACTGCTGCTCCCCCATGGGGCGCTCAGGGAGCAGGGGGGCATGGGCTGTGGGGCTGTGGGGCCGTGCCCACCTCCTGGGGTGGGCTGTGGGGCCGTGCCCTGGGATGGGTAGTGGGGCCGTGCCCATTTCCTGGGATGATCTGTGGGGCTGTGCCCATGCCCTCTGATGGTCTGTGGGGCCGTGCCCATTTCCTGGGATGGTCTGTGGGGCTGTGCCCATCTCCTGGGATGGGCTGTGGGGCTGTGCCCATGCCCTCTGATGGTCTGTGGGGCCGTTCCCACCTCCTGGGATGGTCTGTAGGGCCATGCCCATGCCCTGGGATGGGCTGTGGGGCCGTGCCCTGGGATGGGCTGTGGGGCCGTGCCCTGGGATGGGCTGTGGGGCCATACCCATCTCCTGGGATGGTCTGTGGGGCCGTGCCCTGGGATGGGCTGTGGGGCCGTGCCCTGGGATGGGTTGTGGGGCCATACCCGCCTCCTGGGATGGGCTGTGGGGCCGTGCCCATTTCCTGGGATGGGCTGTGGGGCCGTGCCCATTTCCTGGGATGGGCTGTGGGGCTGTGCCCATCTCCTGGGTGGGCTGTGGGGCCGTTCCCACCTCCTGGGCACAGCCTTGCAGGTCCCAGGCCATACTTGCCTCCATTTTCAGGGTGTCGAAGTTGTTTTCCTCCTTCTCGTCCTTGCCTGCACACGGAACAGAGAGCGGCCGTCAGGCGGGGTCGGTGTGGGGCCGGGGGACCCCGCGGGGATCTGGGGCACACCCGGGGCTCCAGGGGGGATCTGGGGCACACCCGGGGCTCCAGGGGGGATCTGGGGCACACCCGGGGCTTCAGGGGGGATCTGGGGCACACCCGGGGCTCCACGGGGGAGATGGAGCCCACCCAGCCCACCCAGTGCCCACCCAGTGCCCACCCTGTGCCCACCCTGCACCGTGCCCGGGGCGTTCCCGTGCGGGCGCCGTTCCCGCGCTCGCGGCCCCGCGGGGTTTTGGGGGTCCGGGGCAGCGGTGACCCCCCCGTGGGGCAGGGGAAGCGGCTCAGCCCCGCTGCTTCCTGTGCTCTCGGCACATCCGCGCCGCAGGTCGCGCCGAGGCGCTGCCAGGAAAGCGGCTAAAAATAAAACCCGGCTGGTTTTGGGGGGTGAGAACTGCCGGGGGGAGCGGGGGAGCTGCTGGGGGTGACCCCGGGTGTTTTTGGGGGAGCTGCTGGGGGGTGACCCCGGGTGTTTTTGGGGGGTGAGAACCGCCCGGGGGGCGCTGCTGGGGGTGACCCCGGGTGTTTTTTGGGGAGCTGCTGGGGGTGACCACTGGTGTTTTGG
>JAJEOU010000105.1:59078-182508 GCA_021534815.1 Acrocephalus arundinaceus
AAGGTGAGTCCGGCGCGGCTCCGGCTCCGGGAGCAGCTGCCGGGGTTAATTCCCCGCCCCGCTGATCCCTTTAGCTGCTCGGGGGCTGGGCTGAGCCCCCAGGATGCCTTTTGAGCTGCCCTGAGCCCGGCTCAGGGGTGCCCCGGGGTGCCTGTGGGGCTGAGCCCCTCGCTGGGGCAAGGGAGGTGCTGCTGCTGCCCCATGGAGGGGAGCGGGGTGCCCAGGGCTGGTGGTCCCAGCCTCGGGGGACCCCAACCCACAGCGTGACCCCCGCGGGGGTGGCAGGATCGGTGGCCAGACCCCATCCCACGGCACACTGAGCCCCGGCAATCCCCTCAAAGCTGCTGCAGCGGGATCAGAGCCGGCTCCCGGCTGTGCTGCAGGGAGACCCCAGCCCTGACCTCACTTCCAGCAGGGCAGGATGGAGCAGGCACCCCCTGGGGGCAGGAAAAATCCCTTCTGCTCCCCGCCAGCATCTGTCACTCCCCACATCACCCACAAACCCAGGGGGTGGCCGGGGCCCCTCGTGGGGTGGGGCCCCTCGTGGGGTGAGGCCCCGCTTTGACCCCCACTCCTGGCGCAGGTGAAGGCAGAGATGGAGACGCTGGTGCGGGAGAAGGGGGTGAACTCCTTCCAGATGTTCATGACCTACAAGGACCTGTACATGCTGCGGGACAGCGAGCTCTACCAGGTCCTGCGCGCCTGCCGCGACATCGGCGCCATCGCCCGCGTGCACGCCGAGAACGGCGAGCTGGTGGCCGAGGTGAGGCAGGGCACGCGGGGAACACGGGCTGGGGCAGCAGAACCGCCACCTGACCCTCCCAAATTCCACAGGGAGCCAAGGAAGCGCTGGATCTGGGCATCACGGGGCCGGAGGGCATCGAGATCAGCCGGCCCGAAGAGGTGGGTGATGGCGGGTGTCACCGTGTCACTGCAGCGGTGGCACGGGGTGTGGCTGGGGTGGTGCAGGACATCCACAGAGCTGCCACCACCCGTCCTTGTGTCACCTACGCGCTCATTGGTGCCACCACTGTGTGTCACCTGTGTCACCTGTGTCACCACCGCCTCTCTCCGCAGCTGGAAGCCGAGGCCACGCACCGCGTCATCACCATCGCCAACAGGGTGAGTTGTGCTGAGCCTCACCCTGCTGGGGTGGCTGTCCCCGTTCTGTGGGGTCCCTGTGCCTCAGAAAGGGGTGCGGGAACCCCCAGGGAGCTGGGACACCGTGGGGACAGCCCCAGTGACCCCCTCTCCGCAGACCCACTGCCCCGTTACCTGGTGAACGTCTCCAGCATGTCCGCCGGGGATGTCATCGCCGCCGCCAAGATGCAAGGTAGGGGACAGGGGTGGGGACCGCCCTCCCCAGCGCAGCTGAGGGCGAGGGACACCTGTGTGGGTACGGAAAAACTGACACGGGACACACGGGGGCACCGGGGAGGTTTTGGGCTTGGGGGATGTGGGCATGGATTGTGGAGATGTGGATGGGCAGGGACACAGGGGAAGGGACAGACACAGGGGCAGGGACAGAGACACGGGCAGGGACAGACACAGGGGAAGGGACAGACACAGGGACAGGGACAGACACACGGGCACAGGAACTCGTGTGTGGCTGTGGGGCTGTGCTCTAGCTAGGGACCATGCCCTAGCACAGGTGAGCACACCTGGGCCCCAGCTCTGATCATACACATGGGACACACGGGACACACAGGGGACACCCATGTGAGCACACACAGGTCACACACACAGGTCACACGTGAACACACACAGGTCACACACAGCACACACAGGACACACACACAGGTCACACACATGTGCACACACACAGGTCACACACAGCACACACAGGTCACACACACACGTGAGCACACACAGGACAGAGCACTCACGCCCCAATGGGAACAGGCGTTTGCTGACACGGACAGCGCATACACAGGTCACACATGAGCACACACAGGTCACACACAGGTCACACACACCTGAGCACACACAGGACAGAGCTCACACCCCAATGGGAACATGGGCTCACTGACACAGGCAGCGCACACACAGGTCACATACGAGCACACACAGGTCACACACAGGGCACACACACACGAGCACACACAGGACAGAGCACTCACGCCCCGATGGGAACACGGGTTCACTGACACAGACAGCGCACACACATGAGCACACACAGGTCACACACACATGAGCAGACACAGGACACACACAGGACACACACAGGTCACACACACAGAGCACGCACACAGGTCACACACAGGTCACACACACAGAGCACGCACACAGGTCACACACATACATAAGCACACACAGGACAGAGCACTCACACCCTGATAAGAACACACGTTCGCTGACACAGACAGCACACACACATGTGAGCACACAAGGTTACACACAGGTCACACACACAGGACACACGCACAGGTCACACACAGGTCACACACAGGACACACATGTGAGCACACACAGGTCACACACAGGTTACACACACAGAGCACACACACAGGTCACACACATGTGAACACACACAGGACAGAGCACACACCCCGATGGGAACACGGCTTTGCTGACACAGCACACACACACACGCGTGCCCCTCGCACGCCCGCCCGTTGCACACGCGTGTGCCTCCCCCGGCAGGGAAGGTGGTGTACGCAGAGACCACCACGGCGCACGCCACGCTCACCGGGCTGCACTACTACCACCAGGACTGGTTCCACGCCGCCGCCTACGTCACCGTGCCGCCGCTGCGCCTCGACACCAACACCTCGGCCTACCTCATGAGCCTGCTCGCCAAGTGAGGCCCCGCGGGCACCGTCCCTGCCAACCCCGCTCGCCGGGGCCGCCTGGGCATCCCCACACAGCCGGGTGTCCCTGGGGTGCCGGGCTGTGCCATCGCCCCAAGCACTCTGCTCCGCTGGCGCTGTGGCCTTGAGGCACCTCAGCTTTTGGGCACCCCACGTGGTGGGGTGTCTGTGCCCCACTGCCTGGGCACTGTGCACCCTTGGGGACACGTTCTGTGGGTGCTGCACTTCCCAAGAGCTCACTGAGCACCTGTGGGTGCTTCACTCACCCACTCCCTGCAGGGGTGCTCCTTTCATTGGGTGCCCTGTTCTCCAGGCACCCCATGGTGTGGGTGCCCCATTTTCTGGGTGCCCCACTCCCTGGGTGCTCCATTTTCTGGGTGCCCCATTTTCTGGGTGCCCCATTCCCTGGGTGCTCCATTTTCTGGGTGCCCCATTTATGGGTGCCTCATTCCCTGGACATCTTAATCCCTGGGTGCCAAGAACTCCAGGCACCCCATGGTGTGGGTACCCCATTCCCTGAGCTCTGGGCACCCCAAGCACCCCATGGCAGGGGTGCCCCATTCCCTGGGCACTGATTTCCCCATGCACCCCATGGTGTGAGTACCCCATTCCCTGAGCACTGAGCTCTCTGTGCACCCCATGGCAGGGGTACCCCATTCCCTGAGTTCTGGGCACCCCAAGCTCCCCATGGCAGGGGTACCCCATTCCCTGAGCTCTGGGCTCCCCAACAGTGCCATCCCCACCCTGCCGTGTCCCCCACAGTGACACACTGAACATCGTGGCCTCGGACCACCGGCCCTTCAGCACCAAGCAGAAGGCCATGGGCAAGGAGGACTTCACCAAGATCCCCCACGGCGTCAGCGGGGTGCAGGACCGCATGAACATCATCTGGGAGCGCGGTGTGGTACGGCACTGGGGGTCACCGGGCCTTGTGGGGTGGGACATTCTGTGGGGTGGGACATTCTGTGGGGTAGGACATCCTGTGGGGTGGGATATCCCATGGGGTGCGACACCCTGTGGGGTGTTCACCCCCTGGCACGGGGCCATTGCTGGGGCTCGCTGGGGCCTTGTTGGGTGGGACATCCCGTGGGGTAGGACATTCTGTGGGGCAGGACATCCCGTGGGGTGGGACATTCTGTGGGGCAGGACATCCCGTGGGGTGGGACATTCTGTGGGGTGGGACATTCTGTGGGGTGGGACATCCCGTGGGGTGGGACATGGGGTGGGACAATCCGTGGGGTGGGACAATCCGTGGGGTGGGACATTCTGTGGGGTGGGACATTCTGTGGGGTGTTCACCCCCTGGCTGAGGGAGGTGGGCAAGGAGTTCCCCAGTGGGTCCTAGCCAGGATCCCGACCCCACAGCACACCTGGGATTTTTTTGGGGACTTGGGGTGACAAGGAGTGACCAACCCATCCCATCCTCACCCCCTCTCCCGCGGCAGGTGGGGGGCAAGATGGATGAGAACCGCTTCGTGGCCGTGACCAGCTCCAACGCCGCCAAGCTCCACAACCTGTACCCCCGCAAGGGCCGGATCATCCCCGGCGCCGACGCCGACGTCGTGGTCTGGGACCCCGAGGCCACCAAGTGGGTGCAGCCCTCGGGAGGGCGCGGCTGGGCAAGGGCTCCCCGTGCCCCCAGCGCGCTCTGACCACCCCGTGCCACCCACCCAGGACCATCTCTGCCAGCACCCAGGTGCAGGGCGGGGACATCAACCTGTACGAGAACATGCGGTGCCACGGCGTGCCGCTGGTCACCATCAGCCGCGGGCGCGTGGTCTACGAGAACGGCGTCTTCATGTGCGCCGAGGGCACCGGCAAGTTCTGCCCGCTGCGCTCCTTCCCCGACATCGCCTACAAGAAGCTGGTGCAGCGGGAGAAGGTACGGGGGTAGCCGGGGCTGAACCGTGCCAGAGTGGCGCCAGAGCCGTGCCAGAGCGGTGCCATCACTGTGAGACATGGCTGCACCGTGCCGGCTGCTGGAGGGGACACGGGGACAGCGGCTGTGCCACAGGAGGGTCTGTGCTGTGCTGGAGCGTGTGACAGGAGCACGGAGCAGGGGACAGAGGGTGGCTGTGTGACAGAGGGTGGCTGTGTGACAGAGGGTGGCTCTGTGACAGAGGACCCTCCCCTGCCAGCACAGCGGCAGTGCCAGAGGACACTTGTCCCAACACGTGGCTGTGTCAAGGCCTGTGCTGAGCATCGAGGCTCCCCGTGCCTCCCGCCCAGGCTCTGCCCTTTGCTGCCTCTCCCGGGGCTCAGAGCACACCGGGACAGGGACACGTGTGGCCGGGGCTGCCCGGCGGTGACAGCTGTCCCCTGTGTGCCCGTGCTGTGGCTGTAGGGGACAGGCTGGGGGATGCTGGCGCGGTGTTGATGCTGCGGGGAAGGCGGCGGTGTCACAGGAAGATGGTGGCGCCTCTCGGGAGCTCTGTGCGGCCGGGTGGGGGCACAGGGCATCGCATGGGTTTGGCTTTGCTTGGCTCGGCTCGGCTCGGCTTCACCGGCGGGACGGGGCGAGGCGCTGCTCTGCCAGGGCCACCCACCTCCCCCAGCCCCTGCTCCAGCCCCGGCACCGCTTGTGGAGCCCCCCCAGCCCTCCCAGCACCTCTCCGAGCGCCCCCTCCCCGGTGGCAGCCCCCTCCCCAGCCCCAGCATGGCCCCCTGCCCCTTCCCTGCCCCGCCCGGCCGATCCGCACCCCGCTGCACCCCGCACCCCGCTGGCGCTGATGCTCTCTCCGCTCTCTCCTCTCGCTCCCGGCAGAGTTTGAAGCTGCGGGGTGTGGATCGCACCCCGTACCTGGGGGACGTGGCCGTGGTTGTGCATGCCGGGAAAAAAGAGACGGGGACGCCCCTGGCCGATACGCCCACCCGGCCGGCCACACGACACGGGGGCATGAGGGACCTCCACGAGTCCAGCTTCAGCCTGTCCGGTAAGAGCGGGGCCGCCCCGAGGGGCCTGGCGCTCCGGAGCCCCGGCAGCCCCGCGTCTGGCGGCTTCTGTCCCCAGCCGGCCCCCCCGGGGTGTCCCCGTGCCCCCCGCCACCTCCCAGGTGCTCCCGCTGCCACCGCAGGGTGTCCCGGTGTCCCCCCCCTAGGGCTGTCCTGTCACCCCCCCTGGCCCAGGCTGTCCCCATCACCCCTGCAGGGCGGTCCCGCTGCCACCCCCAAGGGTCCCGATTGTCCCCGCATCCCCGCCTGGGGCACAGCGCCCCTTGTCCCGGGCAGGGAGGGGGCCCTGGCAGAGCACGGAGCTGCCCCAGCCCCCGGGTGTGCAGCCCCCATCCCTCCGTGCCCCGTCCGTCGTGTGGCTGCGCTGGCTGGGGTGGGGAGGGGGCGCTGGGGGGGCTGCGGGGGGCGGGATGCGGCACCGGGGCAGTCCCCGGCCCGAGCTGGGCCGGTACCGGGGGCTCGGGGATGCTCCGTGCCCGCCAGAACCTGCCCGGGGCGCTGCTGGCACCGGGGCCGCTCCGCTCCCGGGAGGCAGCGCGGGGGAACCGGGGGGACCGGGGGATCCCGGACGGGGTCAGGGCTGGCACAGGCCGGGGCTGCAGAGCCGCTGGTCAGTGGTCAGTTCTGGTCAGCGCTGGTCAGTGCTGGTCAGTGGTCAGTGCTGGTCAGTGCTGGTCAGGGCTGGTCAGTGGTCAGTGCTGGTCAGTAATGGTCAGTGGGCAGTGCTGGTCAGTGCTGGTCAGTGTCAGTGCTGGTCAGTGGTAAGAGCTGGTCAGTGCTGGTCAGGGCTGGTCAGTAATGGTCAGTGCTGGTCAGTGGGCAGTGGTCAGTGCTGGTCAGGGGTCAGTGCTGGTCAGGGGTCAGTGGGCAGGGCTGGTCAGTGGTTAATGCTGGTCAGTGGTCAGCGCTGGTCAGTGGGCAGTGCTGGTCAGTGGTCAGCACTGGTCAGTGTCAGCGCTGGTCAGGGATCAGTGCTGGTCAGTGGGCAGGGCTGCTCGGGGTCAGTACTGGTCAGTGGGCAGGGCTGGTCAGTCTCAGAGCTGTCAGGGGTCAGTGCTGGTCAGTGCTGGTCAGTGCTGGTCAGTGCTGGTCAGTGCTGGTCAGGGGTCACTGCTGGTCAGTGTCAGTACTGGTCAGTGTCAGTACTGGTCAGTACTGGTCAGTGCTGGTCAGTACTGGTCACTGCTGGTCACTGCTGGTCAGTGCTGGTCAGTGTCAGTGCTGGTCAGTGCTGGTCAGTGTCAGTACTGGTCAGTGCTGGTCAGTACTGGTCAGTGCTGGTCAGTGCTGGTCAGGGGTCAGTGCTGGTCAGTGCTGGTCAGTGCTGGTCAGGGATCAGTGCTGGTCAGTGCTGGTCAGTGTCAGTACTGGTCAGTGCTGGTCAGTGTCAGTACTGGTCACTGCTGGTCAGTGCTGGCCAGGGCTCCCCCAGTGCAGCCCAGCCGCGGGGGCAGAGGGGGGACACGGATCCCCACTGTCCCAGCGGTGCCGGGGGGGGTCACGGTTCTGTGCCCCCCCGACCCCCGCTGACCACCCGGTGTCCGGCAGGTTCTCAGATCGATGACCACGTTCCAAAACGAGCCTCGGCCCGGATTCTCGCTCCCCCCGGGGGCCGGTCGAGCGGCATCTGGTAGAGCCGGGGACCTGTCCCCCAACTGAGGACCAGGCGCCGCCCCCAGCGCCCCCGGGCCCCGGCCCCGGCCCCGGCGGGGCTCCCCTCGCCGCGGCGGCCCCGCCCGGCCCCCGTCCCGCCGGCGGGGCCGTGCCGGCGGCGGGGCCGTGCGCGGGGGCCGCGGAGGGCCGGGGGGCAGTGGGTGCGCCCCCCCCGGCCCTTTTCTGTTTGCACGTTGGATTTGGATCAGTGAATTTTTGACTTGTTTGTGCATCACGTGGAAATACTCTGAAGTGGTTTGTGTCACTAGCGTAGGGGAGACGCAGGGACCCCCCCACACCCCTTCCTGCCCCGTCCCTGAACCCCAACCCACACTGACCCCCATTGCTGCCCCCCCGTCACCATTTCCCCGTTCCTGACCCCGTCCCTGAACCCCAACCCACACTGACCCCCATTCCTGACCCCATCCCTGAACCCCAACCCCAACCCACCACCCTGATCCCCATTCCTGCCCCTCCCATTGCCACCCCCCCGTTCCTGACCCCATCCCTGATCCCCATTCCTGCCCCTCACCATTTCCCCGTTCCTGCCCCATCCCTGAACCCCAACCCCAACCCACCCTGATCCCCATTCCTGCCCCTGTCACCATCTCCCTGTTCCTGACCCCATCCCTGAACCCCAACCCCGACCCAATCCACCCTGATCCCCATTCCTGCCCCCCATCACCATCTCCCCATTCTGACCCCATCCCTGAACCCCGACCCACCCTGATCCCCATTCCTGCCCCTCCCATTGCCATCTCCCTGTTCTGACCCCATCCCTGATCCCCATTCCTGCCCCTGTCACCATCTCCCCATTCCTGACCCCGTCCCTGAATCCCAACCCACACTGACCCCCATTCCTGCCCACCCCCATTGCCACCCCCCCGTTCCTGACCCCATCCCTGATCCCCATTCCTGCCCGTCACCATCTCCCCATTCCTGACCCCATCCCTGCTGCTGTCCTGCCCTCCCTGAACCCTGTCATCCTCCCTGGCCCCATCCCCATCGCTGTTCCCCCATCAGCACTGCCCCATTTCCACCCCTGCACCTGAACCCTCATCCCCCACGCCAGGCCCCATTCCCATCTCTTGTCCCCTGTCCCTTACCTGATCTCCATCCCTGACCCTGTCACCATCCCTGACCCCTGACCCTGTCACCAGCCCCATCCCTGACCCCTGACCCTGTCACCAGCCCCATCCCTGACCTTGTCACCAGCCCCCATTTTGCCCCCTCAAGGCCCCACCCTATCCCTGCACCCCAATCCCTGCACCTCCCCATCCCCACACACCCCCTTACCCCCACCTGGAGCTCTCCCAGCCCTGCAGTGAGTGGGGTCACACCTGTGTCACACACGTGTCACACAGTGTATCACACACACGTGTGTCACACCTGCACAGGCTCAGTGCAGTGTCCATGACACACATCTGTGTCACACCTGTGTCACATCTGTGTCACACACCTGTGTCAGTGTGTCACACACCTGTGTCACACACACCTGTGTCACACAGACATGTGTCACACCCATGTCACACCCGTGTCCACACACCTGTGTCACACAGTGTGTCACACCTGCAGGGGCTCAGTGCAGTGTCCATGACACACATCTGTGTCACACCTGTGTCACACACACCTGTGTCACACACACCTGTGTCACCCCTGTGTCACACAGACGTGTGTCACCTCCGGGCAGGTGTCAGCACACCTGCACACACGTGTCCCCGTGTCCCACCCCTCCGACACCTGTGCCAGGCCCTGCCATGTCCCCAGCACTGTCCCCACGGGGGTCCCCGTCCCCCCTGGTGCTATTGGGGGGTGTCCCCACCCCTCGCCCCTCCCTCGCCCCCCGTGTCCCCTGTGCCCTCCCCCTGTAGGTCCCTGTAGGTGTTTGGGGGCCGGTGGGCACCCGGCGGGGCTCCCGTGTCCCCCCGGGCGGTCCCCGGCCGATTTAGGAACATGCCGTCCGTTGTTTGCTCATTAAAGACCGTTCACAGCGCCCGCCTGAGCCTCTTGGGGGTCCGGGGGTCCCGGGGGGTCCCGGGGGGTCTGGGGTGGGCGTTTGGGGTGGGGGTCAGGGTTAGGGACACCACGGTGACAGCAGGAGGGCACTGGGAGCAGAAAGAGCCCAGACATGGGGACATGGGGGGACATTTGGGGACACAGGGACAGCGGGGAGACGCATGGGGACACAGGCAGAACATACATGCGGGCATGGGGGGGACATGTGGGGACACGGGGACAGCGGGGAGAGCCATAGGGGCACAGAGGAGATACATGGGGACAGGGGCAGGACATGTGTGGGGACACAGGGGGGACATGCGTGGGGACACAGGGACAGCAGGGAGAGATATAGGGACAGAGGAGATACACGGGGACATGGGCAGGACATACATGGGGACACAGGGAGGACATGCGTGGGGACATGGGGACAGCAGGGAGAGACATGGGGACACAGGAGATACATGGGGACACAGGCAGAATGTACATGGGGACACAGAGGGGACTTGGGGACACAGGGGGGACATGTGGGGACACGGGGAAAGCGGGGAGAGACATGGGGACACAGAGGAGATACGTGGGGACAGGACATACATGGGGACACAGGTGGGACATGCATGGAGGTATGGGAACACACGAGGACATGGGACATGCGTGAAGATTTGGGGACACATGTGGGTGCATGGGGACACAAGTGGGACGTGTGGGGACACGGGGACAGCGGGGAGAGACACAGGGACACAGGAGATACATGAGGACATGGGAGGACATACATGGGGACACGGGACATTCATGGAGGTATGGGAACACACGAGGACATGGGACATGAAGGAATATTTGGGGACACGTGTGGGTGCATGGGGACACAGGTGGGACATGTGGGGACACAAGTAGGACACGTGTGGGGACACGGTGAGACCAGGGGGTCACAGAGCTGGCCCTGTCACCACATGGACACCCCTGCTCAGGTGGGTGCAGGGGGTTGTGGGGCCATGGGGGGGTCTCGAACAGGCTCTGGGGTCTCTCGGGGTTGTCACAAGGGCTCTGGGGGTACAGGGGGGTCCCACATGTCCCAGGATAATTTGGGGCTCGGGGGGCTCAGACAGAGCTCACAGTGGCACCCAAGGGTCCCAGAGGGGTCCCAGGAGTGCTTGGGGGATCTGAGCAGGGCCCGAGGGAAGCCTTGAAAAATCCCAAAGGGGTCCTGGAGAGGTTCCAGAGGGATCCCCGGTGGGGTTTGGGGGTTCTTAAAGGGGTCTTGGGGACTCTGGGTGGGGGTCCCAGGAAGAGTCTGGAGGGGTGACAGAGCAGTCCTGGGGAGGGGCACTGAGGGGTCTGGGGGTGGCGCCGGGGCTGTTTAGGGGTTCCCATGAGGGGTCTGGGGGTGTTTAGGGGGTGTCCATGAAGGGTCTGGGGGTGTTTAGGGGGTGCCCCGAGGGGTCTGGGGGTGTTTAAGGGGTGCCCTTGAGGGGTCTGGGGGTGTTTAAGGGGTTCCCGGAGGGGTTTGGGAGTGTTTAATGGGTTCCTAGAAGGGTCAGGGGGTGTTTAGGGGGTCCCCAGCGGGGTCTGGGGGTGTTTAGGGGGTGCCAAGAGGGGTCTGGGGGTGTTTAAGGGATGTCCATGAGGGGTCTGGGGGTGTTTAAGGGGTTCCCAGCGGGGTCTGGGGGTGTTTAGGGGGTGTCCCTGAGGGGTCTGGGGGTGTTTAGGGGGTGTCCCTGAGGGGTCTGGGGGTGCAGAACCGCTCCCCGCCACCAGGGGGCGCAGGCCGTGCCGTTGCCATGGCGACAGAGGGGCTCTGCTATGTCTGTTGTCATGGCGGAGGGGGCGTGGCCGGGCCCGTTGCCATGGCAGCGAAGGGGGCGTGGCCGGGCCCGTTGCCGCGGCTGAAGGGGCGTGGCCGGCCCGTTTCAGCCCCGGGAGGGGCGTGGCCGGGCCCGTTGCCGTGGTTGAAGGGGCGCGGTCACGCCGGTTGCCATGGCAGCGGGGGCGGGGCGGGGCGGTTGGCACCGCCCGCGGGGGGGGCTGCGCAGGCGCGGTCGGTCCGTGCGGTTCCGGCCCGGTCCCGGTCCCGGTCCCGGAGCGGCGGAGCGGGGGGAGCGGAGCGGCGGCGGCCGCGGCCGAGCGGTGAGTGCGGCGGGACCGCCCGGGGGGCAAGGAGGGGAGCGGGCAGCGCTGCCGACATCACCCGTATCCCCGCACCGGCCGCCGCCGCCCGGCAGCACCGGCCGGGGGGGCCGCGGGGCCTTCGGGGATGGAGCGGCGGGGCCGGGCCCGGGACGGGGCTGGAGAAGCGAGGCCGGAGGGGCGAGGGGCCTCCGGGGATGGAGCGTCCGGAGGGGAGAGGGGCCCGGTTCGTCCTCCGGGGATGGAGCGGTTGGAGCCGGGCCCCGAACGGGTCCGGGCCGAGCGGCGAGGCCGAGCGGTCCCGCGGGGTCGGTGGCGGCGGGGCCCGGCGGGGCCCGGCCTGACTCAGCGGCGGCCGCTCCCGCGTCCCGGCCGAGGCTCCCACGGGACCGTGGGCACGGCACGGTGCGGTCCCGGTACGGAACGGCCCCGGTACGGAACGGCCCCGGTATGGCACGCCGGGAGCTGTACTCTCGGCTCCGGCACGGCGCAGCACCGGCCCGGGCATCGCCGCCGGTACCGGCCATCCTCGGGGCCCGGGCAACACCCGGAGACTCCCCGGTCTCGGGGGGCCCTGCGGGACCCGGGCCGCTGCCGGTGCCGCCGGTGCCGTCCCGCGGGTGCCGCCGTGGGTGATGCTCCCGGGATGCCGCCGGGAGCGGCAGGTGACCGTCACCGTGACACACCGAGCGTGACGCGCTCTCGGTGCTCGGACTCATGGCGGCGCGGCAGGCGGCGGTGTCACCGGTAAGGTGTCGGTGTCACCGGTGTGGCGGCAGTGTCACCGGTGCAGCGGTGTCACCAGTAGGGTGGCGGTCTCCCCGGTGCGGTGGCGGTGTCACCGGTGCGGTGGTGTCACCGGTGTGGTGGCGGTGTCACCGGTGCTTCGGTGTCCCCGGTAAGGTGGCGGTGTCACCGTCGCGCGCGTGTCGGGACGGGCCCGGACCCTTCCCTGCGCTCCCCCGCCGTTCCCGGGATTTCCCGCCCCATTTCCCGCCCCATCTCCCGCCGCTCCGGCCCCTCTGACACCGCGCAGGGCGATCCTGGCGATGTCAGAGCCTTGCGGTGTCCCCATCACGTTTGGGGACACTCTGGGGACAGCCCCGCGCCGTGTCCCGCTCCCGCCGCGGCTCTCCCGGCCCGGCTCGGCTCGGCTCGGCTCGGCTCATCCCGCGGCATTAATATTTCAGGAGCAGGGGGGAGGGCTCGGCTCTGCACATGCTCCCGCCGCCGTTCCGACTTATTTAGGTTAGCGGGAGCCGAGCGGGGCGGGCGGATTTGCGCCCCGAGCGTCGCCGCCCGGGAGCCGCCAGCTCCCGGTGCCTGAAGGGCCGGTTTGCCTCGCCGCCGACCGGGAAGGGTGCCGGGGCCGGAGCCGGTACGGAGCTGGGGATGGAGCCGGTGCGAGGCCGGGCGCTGCCCGCCCCCGGTGAACCCCCCCGCAGCTCGGGGATGCTCCGCTCGGGGCGGGGGGAAGCGGCTCTGGGGGGCACCCGGGGGAGGGACGTGGGCGAGCGGCCCTCGCCGTTGGCACCGGGGCCGCCGTGCCCGCCGTTCCCGCCGCCGCATCCTCGGCCCCCGCCGGGCTGTCTGCCACCCCCCTGGCGTGTTTGTCACTTGAGAAGCCACCGGGACGGCTCCCAAAATAGAACCCGCCAGTCGCAGCAGCCCAGTTCGCACCGGCACCGCGGTGCTGCTGGGCCGGCACCGACGCTCCGCTCGGCTCCCGGTGCCCGCCGTCGGTGCCGCCCTCGGCCGCCGCGCCGGCACCTCACGGGCCTGACTCTGCTCCCGTTTGTTTGGGCACAGCGGCCGGGGGGGCTGCGCCGTGGGACCGGGCCCGGACGACCTCTGCGTGCGCCCCGGCAGCGCCGCGGGACGGGCACGGACGCACGCCCGGGGCTTCGGTGGCCGTCGGGCCGTGATTAGCGGCTCCCGCCCGGACAATTAAAATGCAGCGGTAAGCGTCCCCCCGCCTGGCCGGCCGCCCGGCAGCAACCCCCGTCCTCACGGCCTGCCGGGAATCCGGCCCCAATCCCTATTTTCATTTAGGGATTTTTGGCGAGAGCCGGCGGCAAACCGGCCGCGCCGGAGGCTCCCGGCCCTGGGCGCGTCCACGGCCCGGCGTGGCTCGGAGGGTGCCGCGGCTGCCCTGTCATTACACCGGGGCGTGCCGGGGGCTCGGGAGGCGTTCGGGAGGGTGGGGACGGCACCGCGAGTCCCGGGACGCGCCGGTGCCCGGCGGGGTCGGGGTTCTCCCGGTGGGTCAAGGCGTTCCCGGCGGGATCGGGGTTCTCTCTCCCGGTGTGGATCGGGGTTCGCCCCCGCGCTCTCACGTGTGCCGCCGTGTGCGGGAGTCGAGGTTCGGCTGGCGCGGTGACACCCCCAGATCATCCCGGAGGTTGAATCTGGGGGTCCCCGCCTCATCCCCTCCCGAGTACCCCACGGACGGTGCCGCAGAGCCCCGGGCGGCCCCGCCGGTCCCCCGGGCATCCCGCGCTCCGCCAGGGCACGGCGCCGGTAGTTGCCCCGGTTATTCGGGGAAGCACCGACGGTGGCGGGGGGGTGTCAGCCGCTCCCGGCCGGGGCTGGCGGGCAGCCCCTGCCCCGTGCGGCCGCCGCCGCCCCCGCCGCAGCCCCGTGCCCGGTGCCCGGCCGCCGCGGCACCGCAGTGCGCGTGGCTCTGGCTCGGCGCCGCGCATGACTCAGCTCGGCTGCCGGAGCCAGGGGAGGGGGGAGGATGGGGACAGCCCTGCCGGGGACCCCTGCCCGCACCCCGGCGCCTCCAGGCCGCGGGACGGCCGCGGGCTCTCGCCGGTACCGGGAGCGGCTCGGTGCGCACCTCGCCGCGCCGGGGGCGGCGGCGGCGCGGGGGGCTCGGTTCCAGCTGCTGCGGCGGTGGCTAAAAATACCGACACCCCCCCCGCGGCTGCGTGCGGTAACACGGCGGGGCGGGACGGGGGTCCCGGGGGTCCCGGGGGTCCCGGGCGCGGCGGGGAACGGGCGGGCGCAGCTGCCGGTGCGGTTCAATGGCCACAGCCGTGCGACATCGCCGGTGCTGAGTCACAGCGGTGCTGGACCGGAGAGCGCGGGGACTGCGGCCACCGGGACCTTTGGCCCCCCAAACGGGTCCTGGGGGGTGACAGCGCCCCACAGGCCCCCCGGGCACAGATGTGCGCTGGCAGTGCCCCCCCCTCGTTCCCCCCGCTGTGGCACGGGAGGGGGGGCTCGGGGAGCTGCCGCCCCCCCTCAGCCCCCGCCTGGCAGCTGGCCCGGGCCCGCAGCCCCCCTCGCCGAGGAGGGAAGCGGATTAACGCCGCCGCTGCCGCCGCTGCCGCGCGGGGGGGGCCGCGGGGTCACCGGGACCCCCAGCCCCGGGGAGGGGCGGCAGGGCCGCTCGTGGGGCGCTGCACTGAAGCTTTTAGTGCGGGACGGTGAGATCGGGGCTCGGTGCCCCCCACCCTGCGGCGGGGCTGTGCCGTGCTGGGGCTGCAGCCAGGGGGTCCCGGAGCCCCCAGCCATCTGGGCACGGGCAGCCTGCCGGCAGATGTTGCCCCTCTAAGCCCTGCTCTAATGGACCCCTCTCCCGAGCCCGGCCCAGGCAGATTAGGCAGCACCAGGGGCCGGAGAGGGGGGCCCTAAGCTGCTTATGGGCAGCAGCCCCCAGCAGCCCCGCGGGCTCACAGGGCAGCAGCAGCCCCGCGGTGCAGGGGCAGCGCCCTCGGCAGGGTTTGCATCCCCTCAGCCCTGCCTGTGTCCTGGGATCCCCTCCCCATGAGCCACATCCTGCTCTGTGCCCACATCCAGCAGTTCCCCAAACCCGGCCCCCCTGGGTGCCCCTGCTCAGGGCAGGGGGGGGACACTGGGGCTTCTGGGGGCCCTCGTGCCTCCCTGCCAGAGCTTTGGGGTGCAGATGGATTGTGGGGGGTCCCACAGGCTGCACCGTGGCAGCCCGGCCCTGCTGTCCCTTGGGGTTGGAGCACAGCTGGGATGGGCACCTTGGATCCCAGTGTCCCTGGTGTCAGAGTCTGGGTAGGATGGATGACCCAGATCCCAGTGTCCTTGGTGTTGGAGTCTGGGTGGGATGGGCACCCTGGATCCCAGTGTCCCCAGTGTTGGAATCTGGGTGGGATGGATGACCCCAATCCCAGTGTCCCCAGTGTCGGGGTGTGGGTGGGATGGACACCCTGGATTCCCAATGCCCCTGGTGTTGGAGTCTGGGTGGGATGGATGACCCCGATTCCAGTGTTGGAGCCTGGGTGGGATGGATGATCCTGGTCCCAGTGTCCCCAATGTTGGAATCTGGGTGGGATGGATGATCCATCTCCCTGTGTCCCCAATGTTGGAGTCTGGGTGGGATGGATGACCCCAATCCCAGTGCCCCCGGTGTCAGAGTCTGGGTGGGATGGGCACCCCGGGTCCCAGTGGCCTCAGTGTCAGAGTCTGGGTGGGATGGATGACCCCAATTCCAGTGTTGGAGTCTGGATGGGATGGACACCCTGGATCCCAGTGCCCCTTGTGTCAGAGTCCGGGTGGGATGGATGATCTGGGTCCCAGTGTCCCCAGTGTTGGAGTCTGGATGGGATGGACACCCTGGATCCCAGTGCCCCTTGTGTCAGAGTCCGGGTGGGATGGATGATCTGGGTCCCAGTGTCCCCAGTGTTGGAGTCTGGATGGGATGGACACCCTGGATCCCAGTGTCCCCAGTGTCGGGGTGTGGATGGGATGGACACCCCAGGTCCCTGTGTCCCCAGTGTCGGGGTGTGGGTGGGATGGACACCCCGGGTCCCAGTGCCCCTGCAGGTTTGGGGTGCCCCGGGGTGCCGCTGTGACCCCTGTCTCTTGGCAGCTGGGGCATGGCCGTCAATGTGTACTCGACGTCGGTGACCAGCGAGAACCTGAGCCGCCATGACATGCTGGCCTGGGTCAACGACTCCCTGCAGCTCAACTACACCAAGATCGAGCAGCTCTGCTCAGGTGGGCTTGTGGGGCGCTGTGGGGGGCACGGGGGGTTCTCAGGGTGCCCCCAGCCCCCCTGACCGTGGCCTGGGCTCGGCGCAGGGGCTGCCTATTGCCAGTTCATGGACATGCTGTTCCCCGGCTGCGTGCACCTGCGGAAGGTGAAGTTCCAGGCCAAGCTGGAGCACGAGTACATCCACAACTTCAAGGTGCTGCAGGCTGCCTTCAAGAAGATGGGAGTGGACAAAGTAGGTTCATGGGGACAGCGGGGGCTGCTCCTCTGGGGTCCGTGCTGTTCTGTCCCCTGCCCTGCCAGCCCCTCCGTGTCCCCCCAGATCATCGCGGTGGAGCGGCTGGTGAAGGGCAAATTCCAGGACAATTTTGAGTTCATCCAGTGGTTCAAGAAATTCTTTGACGCCAACTACGACGGGAAGGAGTACAACCCCCTGCTGGCGCGGCAGGGCCAGGACGTCGCGCCCCCTCCAAACCCAGGTGATCACATCTACAACAAACCCAAGAAACCCATTGGCACTGCAGGTAATGTCCGGGGCCCCCCCAGCGAGCGCTGCCCCCCGCCCTCCGCACCCCCGTGGCACGCTGGCCGTGGCCAGGCGTCCCCCCCAGCCCTGCCTGCGCCCCGCTCTGCTGCCTGCCTGCCTGCGACCACCGGGGGGACTGGGCGGGTCTGCAGGGACAGCGGAGGAGCAGGGATGGTCTGGGCTGCCTCCATCTGCCTGCTCAGCCTGGGCTGGGGGTGCTTTGTCACCCCCTGGCTGCCATCCCCCCGTGCCGTGTCACCACCGTGCTGCTCCCATGGGTGCTGGGGGCTCCCTGTGCTGGCCCAGTGGGAGCTCTCAAGGTGTGGGACATCCTCAGATCCCATCCCAAACAAGCCAGGAGCAGCCTCGGAGGGCTGCGGGCAGATTTGCCAGGGGAAACTGAGGCAGGGGGGAGGCTGAATTTGGGAGCCGTGGCTCTGCACTCGATGTCTGCCTGCCCTTGCTGCCCCCCACACGATCTAGGGGGGTCCCTGCTGGCAGCCCCCCCCCCCAGCCGGCATTAACCCATCGGTCCCCGTGTGCTGTCAAGTCCCCCAGAGGACCTCCCCCACGGGCCCCAAGAACACCCCGAACCCAGCCCGCCTCGGCAACGTGCCCAGCGGCATCCTACGGAAAAACTCGCCCGCCGCCCGCAACGGCGGCACCGAGGCTGACGCGCAGATCCTGGAGCTCAACCAGCAGGTATAGGGGCCTGCCGGGGGGCTGGGGGGCACTGCAGGGCTGGGGGGGACTGGAGAATTCAGCCAGGTTAGGGGGGACCTGGCAGGGGACTGGGGGGCACCGCAGGGCTGGGGGAGACTGGAGACTTCAGCCAGGTTAGGGGGCACTGCAGGGTTTGGGGTGAGTGGAGACTTCAGCTGGGTTAGGGGGGCCCTGCCGGGGGTCCAGGGGGGCACTGCAGGGCTGGGGGTGAGTGGAGACTTCAGCCGGGTTAGGGGGTACCTGGTGGGGGACCGGGGGGCACCGCAGGGCTGGGGGAGCCTGGAGGCTTCAGCCAGGTTAGGGGGCACTGCAGGGTTTGGGGTGAGTGGAGACTTCAGCCAGGTTAGGGGGGCCCTGCCAGGGGACTGGGGTGCACTGTGGGACTGGGGGGACTGGAGACTTCAGCCAGGTTAGGGGGGACCGGGGGGACTGGGGGCACCACAGGGTTGGGGGGGACTGGAGACTTCAGCCAGGTTAGGGGGGCCCTGCCAGGGAACTGGGGGACACTGTGGGACTGGGGGAGCCTGGAGACCTCAGCCAGGTTAGGGGGGCCCTGCCAGGGGCTGGGGAACACTGTGGGACTGGGGGAGCCTGGAGACCTCAGCCAGGTTAGGGGGGCCCTGCTGGGGGACTGGGGGGCACTGCAGGGCTGGGGGAGACTGGAGGCTTCAGCCAGGTTAGGGGGTACCTGGCAGGGGGCTGGGGGGGACTGTGGGACTGGGGGAGCTGAAGGTTTTGGCCGTTTCCCTCTCGCACAGCTGATGGACCTGAAGCTGACAGTGGATGGGCTGGAGAAGGAGCGGGATTTCTACTTCAGCAAACTGCGGGACATTGAGCTCATCTGCCAGGAGCACGAGAACGAGAACAGCCCCATCATCACCGGCATCGTCAGCGTCCTCTATGCCACGGAGGTGAGGGCGGGGCACATCCCTGGAGCCCGTGTCCCTGTATCCTGCTGGGATGTCCCTGGGAAGGGTGGGACTCCCTTCCCCTGCCTTGTGGGGTGCCAGGAGGGGTTGGGCTTTGCCAAACCTCTTATGGCATATAAGGAGGAGGTTGGTGTGCCCACCCGTGCCACCCTGTGCTGATGGCTGCCGTGTTTCCCCCCTCCAGGAGGGCTTTGCCCCACCAGAGGACGACGAGCTGGAGGAGCAGCCGCCAGAGGACCAGGACGAGTACTAACCCCGGCCCGCGCCCGCGCCCCCCGCGCCGCCCCCCACCATAGACATTTGAGGTCCGAGCCCGCGCCTCGCCCTGCACTGTCACAGCCATCGTGGTCTCCGGCAGCTCTGGGGGGATCCCGCCATCTCCATAACCAGCCGACATCCCTGGGGCGAGGAGCGCGGCTGCGCCGGGGGCCGGGGCCGGGCGGGGGCTCCTGCCCCGAGCTGAGGCCTGCCCGTGCCGCCCCCTCCCCGTATTTATTTCTGTTGTCCCCCTGGTGTGAGCGAGCGTCCTGCCCGCCCGCGGTGAGAGTGAGAGGGAACACCGAGCCCTCGGGGGCTGGCCCGGGGTGCCGTGTACCCCTCACCTCGCTGGGACTCTCCCCCATGGCAGAGGGAGTGCCGGCTCCTGTTGGAGCGGGAGGCCACGGAACAGAGGAGAGAGATGTTGGTTCAGGTTCCTGGAAAGGTGAAAAGGAAACCCCAGCCGGGTCTGGTGATGGCAGCCGGGGGGCACCTGCAGCCACGGGGGTCCCGGAGAGGGAGCCTGTCCTGAGCACGGCATGGAATGGCACTGGGCCCTCTCCTCTGGCCCGTGGCCCCCTCAGAGCCGGGGCTGGGGTGGGTGACCGCGAGGGCTCACAGCGCCCGCCCGCCCTGGCTGCCGTGTCCCTGTCGCATCGCTTGTCTGGTCCATCACTCCGGTCGCAACGCTGCATCTGTGTTCGGTTTTATTTAAATAAACTCGTGTGGTAACACCGCGTCCTGCCTCTGCTGGGGGTCACCGCAGGGTCTTGGATTCGCTTCCTGGCCTGGGGGTTCCTCTGTGCTGGAGAGGAGGGGGGAGCTGGAGTCGAACCGGGTGGAGGCTCTGGGAACACAACGAGGGACGAGAGTTGAGAAATTGGGTAATCGGCTTATTAGGAGAATAATTTGGGCTATAAAAGCCCGGAGCGGCCTTCGCGTGTGATCCTGCCTCATCTCAGTCAGGATTCTGTGGGTCGCAGGGGGGTAGAACCCCTGCGACACAACGAAATAAACATGGATTAACATGTTTACATTTTACTGTCACAGCTAATAAAATAAGTATTTAGTCTGTTTTTAACCAATCGATCAGGGGAGAGCGCGAACGCAGTCCCCCACTACCACAAATTATGCAGTCGAGTTTCCCGCATTTGGGGAAATCGCAGGGGTCAGCACACCCGGAGTGCAAGGGATGAGCCTCGCCCTGGGAAAACCACCTGCCTGATCATGGTGTCTCCCCTGCCAGGTAAGTATGCCCGAACAACCCACACACCCCACAGCCCCGCCCGCCGCACGGCTCCCCAACACACGGACACCCCCGGCCCGGACCCGCACCCACCGGGCCCCGCGCTGCGGCTCGGCCCGCACGGTCCGGCCCGCGCAGCGCCCGCGGACACGCCGGGACAGCGGCGTCTTTGCGTGGGCTGTGTCCCGGCATGCAGCGCGGCGCTCTCTCATTTGCATGGACACGCCCCCGGCCGCGCAGCACCGCGCCCCGACCGCTGTGATTTGCATGGCCACGCCCCCTTCCCCTGACCCCGCCTCCGGGCAGCGCCCCCTGGCGGCGCGGCGGAGCGACCCCCGCCCCTCCCGGCGCGCCCGGATCCGCCCGAACGGATCCAGACCCAGAACGGATCCAGACCCCGAACGGATCCAGGTCCCGAACGGATCCAGGTCCCGAACGGATCCAGACCCCGAACGGATCCAGACCCAGAACGGATCCAGGTCCCGAACGGATCCAGACCCCGAACGGATCCAGGTCCCGAACGGATCCGGACCCCGAACGGATCCAGGTCCCGAACGGATCCGGATCCCGAACGGATCCAGGTCCCGAACGGATCCAGATCCGGAACGGATCCAGATCCCGAACGGGTCCTGCTCCCAAACGGATCCAGACCCTGAACGGATCCAGACCCAGAACGGATCCAGGTCCCGAACGGATCCAGGTCCCGAACGGATCCAGACCCAGAACGGATCCAGACCCCGACCGGACCGAGACCCAGCGAGGCAGGGAAGCTCGGGGCTGTTTTACACGGCGCTTGTCACCATCCGTGCCGGGGAGAGGAAAGAAGCTCTGGAAAAGACGAGGGGCAGAGAGCACGGTTATTCCCAAGGGATGCCCGAACAACGGGATGAAGTAAAAAAGAAGGAGAAGAGCCCAAAGAAATGACCAAATCTGTTGTCAGAGGCAGCGAGGAGGCAAAGCCAAGGTGTATTTCAGGGACAAGGTCGTGAGTTGGGATTAACGGCCCCCCAAAAGTGTCAGGGTGTGGATTGCAGGCAGGACGGGCTGAGCATGGACAGAAGGAAAAATCAGAAGAGGAAGAAATTGGGCTGGACTGGAGGGGACCGGAGGCAGCTCCTGTTTCCCAGACAATCCTCGGGTTCCAGTTCAGCCAGGGAAGGGAACAGTGGATTTTCCAGTGGGTGCTGCAATGTCTTGTCCCACAGCTCCTGGCTGGAAGGGACCTTGGAGCAAAGGCCGTTGTTGTTGTTGTTGCTGCGATGGGAGGAAATCCCTCGGGGCAGGAAATCCCTCGGGGCAGGAAATCCCTCAGGGCAGGAAATCCCTCAGGGCAGGAAATCCCTCGGGGCAGGAGATCCCTCGGGGCAGGAAATCCCTCGGGGCAGGAAATCCCTCGGGGCAGGAAATCCCTCAGACAACCCATGGAATTCCCATGGGATGGGAAAATGACCCCATTGCTTTCCCCACGTGCCCTTGGCCATTGCTCAGGCAGGGTTTGCTGTGCCAGTTAAATGCACAATTAACTTTTCCCAAGGATTCTGTCCAGTTTGCACATTCCTCTAGAAATGCATGGGAAATTCAGCTCTGCCCACTCACCCAGGGAAAGCTGACTGAAGGACAGGACGTGCCTGGTGAGGTTTTGGGTGCACTCAGACCTCTGGTTTGGGCTTTGGGAATCCTGGGGCGGGAGAGAAACGTGAGTCTGCTGAAAGCTGAACTGAACCCGGGAGTCCAATGGGTAAGAAAAGACCAAAAATCATAAAATGAGAGGCCCAACAAGGACTGGAAATGTTACTGGGCTCTTTTGGAGAGTTTGGGTCATTGCCAAATCGAATTTACCCCTCTAATCCCCCAGAGAAGAAGCCCAAATCATGGGGACAGACTGGTGCAAGAGCTGGGGCAGCCCAGGCTGCTGATGTTCATTGTCCCAAATCCTGACACCTTCCCCCTGAAGTGTGGGATAAGGACTTTACAATTAGAAATTGTAATGCAGGTGTGTTTTATTTCCAGCTGGGATGCACGGGGGGAGATCTCCTCCAAATTGTGCCTGCTAAAGACAAGGTCCAGGTTTAAACACCATTGGTCCCACAAACCCAAACCTGCCAGGGTTAAACACACACTGACCCCACAAACCCAAATTTAAACACACACTGACCCCACAAACCCACAGCTCCCAGGGTTAAACACACACTGACCCCACAAACCCAAATTTAAACACACACTGACCCCACAAACCCAGGGTTAAACACATACTGACCCCACAAACCCAGGGTTAAATCCACACTGACCCCACAAACCCAGGGTTAAACACACACTGACCCCACAAACCCAAACCTGCCAGGGTTAAACACACACTGACCCCACAAACCCAGGTTTAAATCCACACTGACTCCACAAACCCAGGGTTAAACACACACTGACCCCACAAACCCAGGTTTAAATCCACACTGACCCCACAAACCCAGGGTTAAACACACACTGACCCCACAAACCCAGGGTTAAACACACACTGACCCCACAAACCCAGGGTTAAACACACACTGACCCCACAAACCCACAGTTAAACACACACTGACCCCACAAACCCAGGGTTAAACACACACTGACCCCACAAACCCAGGTTTAAATCCACACTGACCCCACAAACCCACACCTCCTCACCCATTCATTTCACGCCTTCTCTCACTTTTTCTCTGATTTTCTCCCCCACCTCCTGGTGCTCCTGCCTTGGGCTCTTGGCAGGAAGGCCGACACCTTCCTCAGGCTGATCTTGGCTCCTGGGCAGGCACGGTGCAGGTTTGGGGATTTTTCAGGTCACTTTGCTCCTGCCAAAGATGAGGAGCTCGATTGTGCTGGATTCAAGCACAAAGTTCTGCTTTATGGATTTTTGACAATACCTGGGTCTGGTTTTGCTGAGTTTTAACATTGCACACCTTACCCACATGACTTCTACTTAGTAACCACCTAACAACCAAGTTTAAAAGCTTTAAATCTTCTCTGTGCTCTCAGCCCAAGCTGCTTCTCTACTTCCACAAAATCACCAAAAGCTGCCCCTAAAATCTTGTATTTTGTGTTCACAAACATCCTCCACATCACTGCCTGGGCCCCAGAGACCAACGTGTGCTTTGTGGGGCTGGGTGTGAAAGGCTCTGCTCTCGTGTCCCTGGGGGTGAACAGTGTCACCTCCTCTTTGCCTTCGGATGGGAAAATCCAGCTCAGAGGGAGAAATGATTTCTGAGATTTGAATGAAACTTTGCAGTTTGTTTTAGTTGTTCGTCCGTACCTGCGGACAGACACTTGTGACTGACCCATTCCCCCGGGAGGGCCGCACACTCGGCTGATCTTTCTCTTAGGGGAAAGAGAAGCCCGAGAGGAAGGGACGGGCTGGGCGAGAGGCACCGGGAGCGTCACCGGGCAGTGCCGGGGGAAAGGAAATTCCGGCAGCGGGAGAGGGTGAGCCCCGACCCGCCGGCCGCTCCTCGGAACAGAACCCGGCCCCGACGGAGCCCAGAGCCGCGCCCAGGGCCGGGGGCAGCGGCTGCGGCGGCACTCGGGGCTCCCGGCGGGGCCGGGCCGGGCGGGGCCGGGGAGCGGCGGGAGCGGCGCGGAGGGGGCGGGGAGAGGGCGTGTCCATGCAAATGAGAGAGCGCCGCGCTGCATGCCGGGACACAGCCCACGCAAAGACGCCGCTGTCCCGGCGTGTCCGCGGGCGCTGCGCGGGCCGGGCCGTGCGGGCCGAGCCGCAGCGCGGGGCCCGGTGGGTGCGGGTCCGGGCCGGGGGTGTCCGTGTGTTGGGGAGCCGTGCGGCGGGCGGGGCTGTGGGGTGTGTGGGGTGTTGGGGCATACTTACCTGGCAGGGGAGACACCATGATCAGGCAGGTGGTTTTCCCAGGGCGAGGCTCATCCCTTGCACTCCGGGTGTGCTGACCCCTGCGATTTCCCCAAATGCGGGAAACTCGACTGCATAATTTGTGGTAGTGGGGGACTGCGTTCGCGCTCTCCCCTGATCTTGCTGGTGAAAAACAGATGAAAACAGTAATACAAGCTGGTCTAGCTGTGCACTATCTAGCTGTGCATTTTTAAATTACTGTAAGTCTGGGGTGTGAGCTTTTCTGTGCGAGAGAGCGAGCGTGGCTGTTCTTGGACCATCGCAGCAGCCAGCATTGCTCGGCGGTGCTGGTGTCGCACTTGGGAGCGCCTGACACCGAATCAGAACGGGGCAGGCGATGTGGCTGCAGCGGCATGTGGGACCGTGGATGTTCAGCTGATCCCCAAGTGGCCCGGGACCCTCTGAAACGCTCGAATGTCAGAGAGGCTCAGGAATAACCGAGGTTCCAGGGCAGCCACTCCGAACAGGCGCTGGCGGTGGCCGGGGCACACATTGCCTGCAGGAATTGGCCAGCGGATCACTAAAGGGAGGCTCTGGGTGACCGCCACAGGAGCTGGGGTGATTCCGGCGTGTCCCACGCCGTGTAAACACCCCGGTGAAACGGGACCCACTGGGGAAGGGCAAAGAGATGCAGGTCCCGTTCGCTGAGCGCTGTCTGGGTCACACCCGGCCGAGTCCGAGGCTGTTTATGCAGTGACAGATTCAGGACAGCGACGTGTCCGGGAGGGCAGAGCCCGAACCTGCCGGGAGCAGGATGAGCGATACCGGTCCGTGTTCCTGCGCCCGCAGGTGGTCTTTGAGAACCTAAACTCCAAAACGCGACTCCGAAATAAACATGGATTAACATGTTTACAATTTTCTACCTCAGTTTAAGTAAGATTTTAATCTGTTCTTAACCAGCAAGATCAGGGGAGAGCGCGAACGCAGTCCCCCACTACCACAAATTATGCAGTCGAGTTTCCCGCATTTGGGGAAATCGCAGGGGTCAGCACACCCGGAGTGCAAGGGATGAGCCTCGCCCTGGGAAAACCACCTGCCTGATCATGGTGTCTCCCCTGCCAGGTAAGTATGCCCCAACACCCCACACACCCCACAGCCCCGCCCGCCGCACGGCTCCCCAACACACGGACACCCCCGGCCCGGACCCGCACCCACCGGGCCCCGCGCTGCGGCTCGGCCCGCACGGCCCGGCCCGCGCAGCGCCCGCGGACACGCCGGGACAGCGGCGTCTTTGCGTGGGCTGTGTCCCGGCATGCAGCGCGGCGCTCTCTCATTTGCATGGACACGCCTTCTCCCCGCCCCTGACCCCGCCCCCCTCCGGGTCGGGGCGGTGCTGCGGGCGATGGCGGGAGGGCCGTGGACACGCCCCATGATTACGTCATTAGCGTAGCTCCTCCCTTTACGTCATAGAGGCCTCTGTGTGGGCGGGGTCTCGGGGAGGAGATGAACGCTCTGACCCCGCCTCCCTGGGGGCGGAGCCGCTCCCGCCCGGTCACGTTTCCCAGCGAGGCGGGGCGGGGACGTGGCAGCCGGCGCGAGCGGCGCGTGTCCGACGGCTCAGCCAATCAGCGGCGGCGCCGCGCGCACGCGCCCCGGGCCCCGCCCCGGCGCCGCCTCTGGCGCTCCGGGTGGCGATGGCGGCGGCGCGCGCGGCCCCCGGCCCGGGCATGGCCGGCGCCGGTACCGGGCGGTGGGAGGTGGTGCGGAAGGGCCGGCGGGGGCCCGCGGGCGGCACCGGCAGCCGCCGCGCCCTGGGAGAGGCCAACGGCGGCCGCGCTCTGCCCGTGCCCGGTGAGTGTCAGCACCCGCGGGCCCCCGGTGTGGCGGGCGGAGGTCCCGTGGGTCTGGCGGTGCTGTCATCGGGGGCTGGGGGTCTTGCGCGGGGCGGGCGGGGGTTCCCCGGGGGTCCCGGGGAGGGCAGGGTGTAACTGGCGGGTCTTATGTGGGACGGGTGGGGTTCTCCGGTGCCTCCGACCGGTCCGGGAGCTGCTGCCGGGGCTGGGCCGGCTCGTCAGGGGCGAGAGGCGATCAACCATGGGTGCAGAGCGGATTGTGTGGGACCCTGGGGGTGCTGTGCTCATCAGGGGTTGGAGGCTGTGCCCGTGGGAGCAGAGCGGTCTGTGTGGGGCCATGGGGGTGCTGTGCCCATCAGGGGTTGGAGGCTGTCTCCCATGGGTGCAGAGCTGTGCGGGGCTCTGGGGCTGCTGTGCCCGTCAGGGGTTGGAGGTGATCACCCATGGGTGCAGAGCGAGCTGTGTGGGACCTTAGGGAGTGCTGTGCCTGTCAGAGGCTGGAGGCTGTGCCCCCTGGGTGCAGAGTGGTCTTTGTGGGGCCCTCGGGATTGTGCCTGTCAGGGGTTGGAGGCTGTGCCCCATGGGTGCAGAGCGAGCTGTGTGGGGCCCTGGGGGCTGTTGTGCCTGTCAGGGGTTGGAGGCTGTGCCCCGTGGGTGCAGAGCGGTCTGTGTGGGGCCCTGGGGTGCTGTGCCCGTCAGGATTTGGAGGCTGTGCCCCATGAGTGCAGAGCTGTGTGGGGCTCTGGGGCTGCTGTGCCCATCAGGGTTTGGAGGCTGTGCCCCATGAGTGCAGAGCTGTGCGGGGCTCTGGGGCTGCTGTGCCCATCAGGGGTGGGAGGCTGTGCCCCATGGGTGCAGAGTGGTCTTTGTGGGGCCATGGGGGTGCTGTGCCCATCAGGGTTTGGAGGCTGTGCCCCATGGGTGCAGAACAGTCTGCGCCGAGCCCTGTGGGTGCTGTGCCCACCCATGGGCCCCCGCACTCCGTGGGCAGCGGGAGGCCGTGATTTCCCTTTGTCCCCATCCCCTCTGTCACCCTGTCCCTCTCCCCTGCCCAGCTCCCATCGCCACCTCCAGCACCATCTTCCAGCTGGGCTTCGAGCGGGCGCTGCGGAGGCAGAACAAGGAGCAGGTGCCCCCGGCCGCGGCCCCGGAGCCGCCGCAGCGGAAGCAGCACACCGGGAAGAGCGGGAAGAAACCATCAGGGAACGACTCTGGAGCCAAAGCCGGCCGGTGCCGCTCGCTGGAGGAAGCCTTGAAAGCTGTGAGTGTGCCTGGCTGGGGTGTGGGGAGGCAGAGCACCAGGACGTGTTCCTGCAGGAATTCCGGCTGCCAGGGGTGACAGGAGCACTGCAGAGCTGTGCCCTGTCCTGCTTCAGCCTCACCATGTGGGCTGATCTCCGTCGTGCTGGAGGCTGGGAGGTGGCTGGAAGGGAATTCCTGGTTCCCTCTGTCACCACTGTGGCTGGGAGGAACCCCAAGGAAACCTCGTGAGGGCTGGAGCCTCCTCCCTGTCTCAGTGGCGGGGCCCTGGGAGTCACTCCTGCAGTTCCTGTGCCCTGGGTGGGTCTGTAGAACCTGTCTGTGTCTGTCTTGCCTGTCCTGACTGTGTCTGAGCATGGAGGGTTCCAGAACTGGCCCAGGCAGGCTGTGTTGGGGTGTTGTGTCCCCGAGGTTGGCAGGCATTGCTCACCCAGCTCCTCCCCTGCCCCTGGGTGTTACATCCCCAGACCTCCACTGCCCCCAAACAAGGGATTTCCCTCTGCATCCCCCTGCACTGGGTGGGGTTTCTCTCTGTTGCTCCGGGAGTTCTCCACATCCAGCTTTTACCCACAGGACTGTGTGGGATTCCCATGTTCTCTGGGGAGGCAGGGCAGCCAGAGCTGTCCCTGTGCTCAGCAGTGACAGACACAAAGTGTGGCGGTGTCAGGGGTTTTGGGGCAGGTTTTGTTTCCTGCTGGCACCAGCTGCTTTGTGTAGAGTTCCTCTCACAGGGCAGGGCTGAGGGAAGGTGCCCAAGGGCACCTGGCTCGGTGTGGCAGTGGGAATCCTCACAGGGAACATGTCCAGGCTCTCACAGAGTCTGAGCCTGGCAGCAAGCCCCGATGGAGCGGCCCCACAGGTGTAAAAGCAGGGAATGAGCTTGTCTGGGTGGTGATGGAGGAGAGGGGTGGAAGCTGCTGCTGTGTGCCTGCCGGGTTGTTCATCAGGTGGGTTTGGTTGCTCGTGGCTGTTTCCTCCCTGGAGGACTCTGGGTGTGGAGTGGGGACCAGACATGGCTGGGGCCACCCCCGGGCTTGTGCTTGCCAAGCTGCAGGCATGAGCAAGTCCTTGGTTGGGACTGGAGGGCTCACTGGGAGCTGGCTGCTGGAGCTCTGGCAGTTTTCCATGTGGGAAGGGCGATGGTCTGGGGATGGAGGTGGAAACTCCATTCCCCTTAGGAGTCAGAGTTAACTTTCTCCTTTTTGTGCTTTTTGCCCAGTTCTGTTCATCCTGGGTTGAGTTTTTCTGTGATTCCAGCTGGACCTGGCGGATCTGCAGAAGGAGCTGGAGAAGAGCAGGAGCGTGTTCCCTGAGAACCCCTCGGTGTGGGTGAAGGACCTGGCTGGGTACCTCAACTACAAGCTGCAGGCCCCCAGGAGTGACCCCGTGCTGAGCCAGCACCCCCACGGTCCGTGTCCTGCTGTCCCTGGGAGTGCTGGGGGCTGTGGTTCTTTGTTAACAAAACCAGGGTTTGCCTGGGTCTGGGCTGTCCCCACAACTGCCACAACACATGAGGGGGGCTGTGGTTCTTTGTTAACAAAACCAGGGTTTGCCTGGGTCTGGGCTGTCCCCACAACTGCCACAAACACAGGGAAGTTCCCATACAGCTGGAAAATTGGAGGCTTCCCCAGTCACCCCTTTCCACAGGGATCCATGACCTCTGCCTGCTGCTGTGGAGTTTGGGAGTTCACTCTCAGCTGTCTGCCCTCAGTGCTAGAGGGATGTTGGGGCTGGATTTCCCTTTCCTGCATGATTGGTTGGTCCCACTCACATTGAGAACGTGTCATTCTGAGTGGCAAGAGGGAGGGGAACAAATTATCTTCTCCAGGCCCCTGCAGCATCAGCATGCAATGGGAAGCCATCCCTTGGGGCTGGATTAGCTGCCTCTGATGTGGGGTCACTGGGGAGGAGGCGGTGCTGCCTGGCTGGTGTGAGGATGAGGCACTCCCTGTGCCCACCTCCAGCTGCTGGAGCTCTCCAGGGTCTCCCTGACCTCCTCCCTGTCCTGTGCCACCCCAGACTATCCGTACTGCCTGGTGAGCAAGGAGCTGAGGAGCATCATCCGCTCCCTGCTGGCAAAGGCGTCGAGTGTCCTGGAGCTCTTCTTTGACCACTGCATCTACACCATGCTCCAGGAGCTGGACAAGGCCTCAGGTCAGCACCCCGGGGCTCCCTGTCCTCCCCTCAGTGTCTGCTCCTCGGTGCTTCTTTGGAATCTCTGTGGTTCCTCCTCCTCGGAGGCCGTGGCTGAGCAGGAGCTTCCCCATCTCCATTCCAGGGGAGTCTCTGCACGGGTACAGGATCTGCATCCAGGCTCTTCTCCTGGACAGGCCCCGCATTGCCACCACCAACCTGGGCAAGGTGAGCCGGGCTGAGGTTTGTGGGTGCTGTAAACCTGGGGTGCTGCTCCATCCCACTGCACAAAGCCCTTGTACCTCCCTGCCCTCCCCTGCAGTGTCCCCAGTGGGTTCTGCCTGCCCTACCCAGCAGCCTCCACACCCCCAGGGCTGGGTTTGGTGTTCCCCTGTCCCCCTGTGCTGGTTTTGGTGTTTTGGGGTTCTCCCTATTTCCCAGAATGGCTCCTGGCCTCACCTGGAGCTCCCTCCCAGGGGCTGGGGGCCCATCCACTGCTGGTCCCATGGCTCCAGGCTTGGCTGGGCTGGGCTGGGATGGGCTGGGATGGGATGCAGCTCTTCCCAACTAACGTGTCCTGTTCTCCCACAGTACCTGGAGGTGCTGCGCTCCCAGCAGAACCGGCCAGCAAAGTGCCTGACCGTCCTCTGGGCCCTGGGGCAGGCCGGCTTCACTGACCTCCAGGAGGGCCTGAAAGGTGAGAGCTGGGAGCAGCAGTGTGGGATCCCCTCCTGGGACTGCCAGGGCACCTCCAGTGCTGCTGCTGGCACTGCTTGGGGCTGGGAAAAGATCCTTGAAATCATCTGGGACAGGGAAATGGCTGGATGCTGAGAGGAGCTATCCTGCCTGCAAGGACAGGGAGCGTGTGCTGCTCCCCTGTTCTGCAGCACAGCTGCCCTGGAGCCCTTCCCAAGGGATGCACTGCCTGTCCACGGGGTGGTTTGGGTGCTGGGTGTTCCCTGTGTGGGGACAGCCCAGCCTGACCCTCCTGCCTGTCCCTGCAGTGTGGCTCGGTGTCATGCTCCCGGTGCTCGGCATCAAATCCCTGTCACCCTACGCTGTTTCCTACCTGGACCGGCTGCTGATGTGAGTGTCACCCTGTGTCCCCCTGCCTGCTGGGCACCCAGGGCTGTGCACCCAGCACTGCCCCTTGCCAGACCCGCTCTAGCTCAGGGCTCTGTTCTGCAGGATGCACCCCAACCTCACCAAAGGCTTCGGCATGATCGGCCCCAAGGACTTCTTCCCCCTCCTGGACTTCGCCTTCATGCCCAACAACTCCCTGTCCCCCAGGTACCCCGATCCACGCAGGCACACGGTGCCCCAGGGCGGGCCCTCAGTGTCCCCCTGTGCCACCCTGGTGCCCGCTGGCCCTCGGCAGCTCAGCGCTCTCCCCCAGCCTGCAGGAGCAGCTGCGGCGCCTCTACCCCCGCCTGAAGGTTCTGGCCCTGGGTGCCCGGCCCGAGGCAGCCCTGCACAGCTACTTCCCCTCCTTCCTGTCCCGAGCCACGCCCGCCTGCCCTCCTGCCATGAAAAAGGAGGTGAGCCAGGCTGGGTTTGGTGGTGCCGTGGGGCAATGGCAGGACAGATGTGCTGCCATGAGGGTGGTGGTGGCAGGACAGATGTGCTGCCATGAGGGTGATGGCAGGACAGATGTGCTGCCATGAGGGTGGCAGTGATGGCAGGACAGATGTGCTGCCATGGGGTGGTGATGGCAGGACAGATGTGCTGCCATGGGGTGGTGATGGCAGGACAGATGTGCTGCTGTGAGGGTGGTGGGGGCAGGACAGATGTGCTGCCATGAGGGTGGTGATGGCAGGACAGACGTGCTGCCATGAGGGTGGTGGCAGGACAGATGTGCTGCCATGAGGGTGGTGGCAGGACAGATGTGCTGCCATGAGGGTGGTGATGGCAGGACAGATGTGCTGCCATGAGGGTGGTGATGGCAGGACAGACGTGCTGCCATGAGGTGGTGGTGGCAGGACAGATGTGCTGCCATGAGGGTGGTGGTGGCAGGACAGACGTGCTGCCATGAGGGTGGTGGCAGGACAGATGTGCTGCCATGAGGGTGGTGATGGCAGGACAGATGTGCTGCCATGGTGGCGGTGGCAGGACAGATGTGCTGCCATGAGGGCGGTGATGGCAGGACAGATGTGCTGCCATGAGGGTGGTGGTGGCAGGACAGACGTGCTGCCATGAGGGTGGTGGTGGCAGGACAGATGTGCTGCCATGAGGGTGGTGGTGGCAGGACAGATGTGCTGCCGTGAGGGTGGTGATGGCAGGACAGATGTGCAGCCATGGGGTGATGACAGGACAGATGTGCAGCCATGGGGTGATGACAGGACAGATGTGCAGCCATGAGGGTGGTGGTGGCAGGACAGATGTGCTGTGGTGGTGGCAGGGGTCATGCTGCCTCTCCCAGGGGGTAGGAATCATCAAACCATGGAATGGTTGGGTGGGAAGGGACCTTGGAGAGTTGCTGCAGCTCTGTTTGGTGCCTCAGGAGCTGGCTGGCTGTGGGAGATGTGTGGGTGGGAGGCTGTGCCAGGGCACATCCCAGGGCATGGGGTGTCCAGCATGCCAGGGAAGAGGGTCACACACAACCTGCTGTGCCCCCTCCCCAGCTCCTGACCTCCATGAGCCAGTGCCTGAGCCTGGACCCTCTGAGCTTCAGCGTCTGGAGGCAGCTCTACACCAAACACCTCGCTCAGTCCAGGTCAGTGCAGGCTGCAGCTCCAAGTGGGGCCAGTGCTCACCTACAGAACCTTTGGGGCACCTCAGTTCCTTCTGGGAGCTCCTGACCAAGCCCCGTGTTCTCCTTCCCCCCAGTTTGCTGCTGAACCACCTCCTGGAGTCGTGGGAGAGCAGCAGCAAGAAGGTGGGGCTGAGCTGTGGGACAGGGCTGGGAGGGTGTCCCCGTGCTGCTGTGACAGCTCTCTGAGCTGGCAGTGTCCCCGTGGGACCTGTGGGTGCCCTCCTGGTGCCGTGGCAGCTCAGGGGCTCTGTGGGGACCCGGGGGCCCTGACACAGCTCCTGCTGTCCCCAAGGTGCATCAGTCACTGCAGGAAACGGTTCGCTCCTTCAAAGTGACAAACGAGGAGCTGGCAGCCAGGGGGACAGGAGGGGACCAGGACGTGGCCGCCTGTGACGCCGCCTGCAAGGTGAGGGGTGGGACAGGACAAGCTGTGCCCAGCAGCACCCAGGGCCACATTTCAGCTCCGTGCTGGGGCTCTGCTGGCTCCTCCTGCTGCCAGCACACACGCAGGACACGCTGGGGACAGATGTGCTGGTCCCTGTCCAACCTCCAGCTGCTCTGCAGATGTTTCTGTGCCTGTCCCAGCTGTGCCCGGTGTCAGGGCCCTGCGGTGACAGTGACAGGGCCTTGTCCTCCTCTCCAGGAGCTGCTGCTGAAGATGAAGGGCCGGGGCTTCCCTTGGTCACGTCTGCTGCTCGTCCTGCTGGTCTTTGCTGCTGGCTTCTTCCTGCACGACGTGCGGACACACGGCTCCTTCCAGGGTACGGTGGGGAGTCATGGAATAATCCAGGTTGGAAAAATCTCTGGGAGCATCAGGCATCCCCCAGCACGGCCAAGGCCACCACTGCCCCATGTCCTCACAAGTGCCACATCCGCAGGGCTTTTAAATCCATCCCCCCAGGGATGGAAACTGCACCATTGCCCTGGGCAGCCTGGGCAGCGCTTTCTGTGAAGAAAATGGGGTTTGTTTACAAGCTAATCCTTCCCTGTCACAAGCTTGAGGTTTCCCCTTGCTCAGGAGTGATCTTCCTTCTCCCTGGGGTCACTCCTGTAGCTGTTCCCCTGAGCAAAGCCCCTCCATGTCCCTGCCTTTGTCCTGTGGCTGCTGTGAGCAGTGGGGCCTGTCCCTCTGTCCCTTTGTCCCTCTGTCCCTTTGTGCCTCTGTCCCTTTGTCCCTCTGTCCCTCGGGGGCTGCAGGCACTGCAGGCAGAACGGCCTCTGCCTCTTCTCCTTTGGGAGGGTCTCCCTGTCAGGGGGTTCTGTCCGTCTGTCCCCTCCTGCAGCATCTCCCAAGGGGTTCCACAGCACAGCTCAGGCCACAGAGTCCTTGGGGACAGACGGACACGTGTCCCCACAGAGTCCTTGGGGACAGACAGACGGACACGTGTCCCCACAGAGTCCTCGGGGACAGACGGACACGTGTCCCCACAGAGTCCTTGGGGACAGACGGACACGTGTCCTCACAGAGTCCTTGGGGACAGACAGACGGACACGTGTCCCCACAGAGTCCTTGGGGACAGACAGACGGACACGTGTCCCCACAGAGTCCTTGGGGACAGACAGACAGACACGTGTCCCCACAGAGTCCTTGGGGACAGACAGACGGACACGTGTCCCCACAGAGTCCTCGGGGACAGACAGACACGTGTCCCCACAGAGTCCTTGGGGACAGACAGACGGACACGTGTCCCCACAGAGTCCTCGGGGACAGACGGACACGTGTCCCCACAGAGTCCTTGGGGACAGACAGACACGTGTCCCCACAGAGTCCTTGGGGACAGACGGACAGACACGTGTCCCCACAGAGTCCTTGGGGACAGATGGACACGTGTCCCCACAGAGTCCTTGGGGACAGATGGACACGTGTCCCCACAGAGTCCTTGGGGACAGACAGACACATGTCCCCACAGAGTCCTCGGGGACAGACGGACACGTGTCCCCACAGAGTCCTTGGGGACAGACAGACGGACACGTGTCCCCACAGAGTCCTTGGGGACAGACAGACAGACACGTGTCCCCACAGAGTCCTTGGGGACAGACGGACACGTGTCCCCACAGAGTCCTTGGGGACAGACAGACACGTGTCCCCACAGAGTCCTTGGGGACAGACGGACACGTGTCCCCACAGAGTCCTTGGAGACAGACAGACGGACACGTGTCCCCACAGAGTCCTTGGGGACAGACAGACGGACACGTGTCCCCACAGAGTCCTTGGGGATAGATGGACACGTGTCCCCACAGAGTCCTCGGGGACAGACGGACACGTGTCCCCACAGAGTCCTCGGGGACAGACAGACACGTGTCCCCACAGAGTCCTTGGGGACAGACGGACAGACACGTGTCCCCACAGAGTCCTTGGGGACAGACGGACACGTGTCCCCACAGAGTCCTTGGGGACAGACAGACACGTGTCCCCACAGCCAGGGGCCACTCAAGGAACACTCTTGTCTCTTGCAGCCTCATCCTCTGCTCGGCTGCTCCGCTCCTCCGGCGTCCTGGCCGCCTCCCAGCTGGCCTGGCAGAAGGTGTCCCTTGGCTGCCTGCAGGGGTACAGGTCTGTGACACCAGCGTGAGGGGGGTGAGGCTGTTGGGCAGCACAACCAGGGCTGGGGAGGGAGCTGGGAGCTGTTCCCAGCTCAGACTGGAGCTGTCCCCGTTCACCTCATGCTGGCAGCTCCGTGCCACCCCTGTGCTCTGTGTGGATCCCACTGGTGGCCCAGCACTGCCCTCATCTCAGGATTCCCTTGCAGGTGGCTGGAGCACAGCGTGTCCCACCACGGTTCTGTGGCTGTGTCCGTCCTGTGGCCGCAGCTGAAGCTGCTCTGGGAGAGCAGCGCTGAGGTGGCCCGGGATGTGTCCCAGCAGTGCCACTCGCTGCTCTCCTGGCTCCATGGCAGCCTGCCCTGGCTCAGTGACTGGGTGAGTGGGGGCTCCCAGGGCTGCAGGAGATGAGGAATGCCATGGGGGGTTTGTAGGACTGGGAAATGTGATAAAAGGAGAGGTCTGAAGTAGGATGGTGACGTGTTTGCTGCTCCCCTGTGGGTTCTGGCAAGGGACAGCCCCATGGCAGGTCTGATGCCATCTGTCCTGTGGCACCAGCCCCCTCCAGCTGTTTCCAGTGGCTGGGAGAGGGCTCAGGAAATCCCTGGGGCTCCAGGAGCCAGCGTTTTGGTGGCAGTGGGGTGACATCAGTGTCTCACAGAGTGTGGGTGCCCTGTGTGCTGCGTGCTGGAGAAGGGGGAATGTGGGGAAGGGAGGGGGTGAGATGGGGAGCCAGGACTGCAAATTCTCTCTGTGCCCAGACCTGAGGGCACAGACAGAAGGACCTGAGGGATTCCTGGGAGCCCTCAGCACCATCTCTCTGCTCCCACAGCTCCAGAACCGCCTCCCGAGTGGCTGCTGCACTTCGCTGAGTGCGTACGGGAGCTGCTGCTGTTCCTGGTGCAGAGCTGCCTGCTGCCACTGCTGCAGGGCCTGGCTGCAGCGCTGCAGCGGGGCTGGCAGAGCTGCCTGGACTCCTGCAAGTGAGCAGCCCCCGCCCCACGGGTCCCCCTGGGCTCTGCTCCCTGGCCCTTGGTGCTGCAGTTTTGTGTCCCTGTGCTGGCTGGGGTTTCCCCTGAGCTGCTCTGCACCCCAGCCCCACACATCCTCCTGTATCCCTGTGTTGTTCATCCCTGTGCCTCTGACTCCCCCTGTAACCCCTTCTCCTTGCTTTTCCAGTGGGGACGTGACGTGGGAGTGCGTGAGGGACCACCTGGTGAGCTTCACCTACTCCTCCTGGATTTACCTGCAAAATGCAACCCTGGCCCTCAAAGACTGGGCCCTGGCCATGATTTCTGGGCACTGAGCTGCTCCCTGGAGGTCACAGCAGCACTCCCAGTGCTGCAGCTGCCGAGGAGAATCCAGAGGGCAGCAGGATGTGGGACAGAGGCATCGAGGGCAATGCCCACAGGAACTTTGGGGTCAAATCGGGGCTTTAGGGGAGGTTTATTTTTTGGGGGGCTGGGGAGACACACGTCCAGGTTTTTCCACACCCAGTGACTGCTTTTACTTTCCCTGCCCCGCTGTCCCTGGGTCAGTGGTCCCCATCCCCTCGTGTTTTGCCTGCTTACAGGATCAGGGGTGGACACCTGGAGCCCCTCACCTTCCCACCAATGAATGAACTGATTTATTTTATTATTTTTTCCTTATAATTGCTTTATATTTCTTCCTTATTGAGGGTGGCTGTGCATGGTGGTGGGGAGGGGCTGTCCAGACCCCCCTGCACCCCCATTCCCACCCATGCCTTGGCTGGACCCCACACGCTCGGGCTAGGGGGGTTAAAGGAGTCCAAGGAGCTGCTGGTGCCAGATCAGCCCCGGGTGGGGTTGTTGTGAGGAGCAGGGAGGTGCCAGGTCTGACCCTGCCCTCTCTGCCTCTGCTCTGAGCACCTCTGTGCTCACCCACGTGTGGGCATGTACAGGTGTCCGTGTTCATGCACACCTGGGCTCCGTGTAGGTGTCTGTGCACATCCCTGTCCGGCCACATCCCTGTGTCCATTCATACCCAATGTCCAGTCACATCCAATGTCCAGTCACACCCCTGTGTCCACTTGCACCCCTGTGTCCATTCGCATCCAGTGTCTGGTCACACCCCTGTGTCCAGTCACATCCCAGTGTCCAGTCACACCCAGGGTCCGGTCACACCCCTGTGTCCATTCGCACCCTGTGTCTGGTCACACCTCTGTGTCCATTCACATCCAGAGTCCATTCACACCCCCTGACCGGTCACACCCAGTGTCCAGTCATACCCAATGTCCAGTCACATCCAGTGTCCATTCACACCCCTGTGTCCATTCGCATCCAGTGTCTGGTCATACCCCTGTGTCCAGTCACATCCCAGTGTCCATTCACACCCAGTGTCCATTCACACCCCAATGTCCAGTCACATCCGGTGTCCATTTGCACCCCTGTGTCCATTTGCATCCAGTGTCTGGTCATACCCCTGTGTCCATTCACACCCCAATGTCCAGTCACACCCCTGTGTCCACTCGCACCCCTGTGTCCATTCGCACCCAGTGTTTGGTCACACCCAGTCTCCATTCAAACCCCTGTGTCCAGTCACACCCGATGTCCTGTCACACCCCTGTGTCCATTCGCACCTCTGTGTCCGGTCACACCCAATGTCCGGTCACACCTTTGGGGTCCCTGGTGTCGCGGAGCCCAGCGGGGGCGTGGCCATGGCAATGAGGGGGCGTGGTCAGCACCGAAGGGGCGTGGCCAGGGCAATGAGGGGGCGTGGTTAACACCTTGAGGGGCGTGGTCAGCACCTTGAGGGGCGTGGCCTGGTGCAGCCGATGGGGGCATGGTCGAGAGAAGCCTCGGCCCCAGCGCCGCTGCGGCCGTTGCCGAGGCGCCAGCCAATGGGCGCGCACGTTGCTGGGAGGCGGCAGCCAATGGCCGCGCGCGTTGCTGTTGCCGGGCGGCCCGTACCGGCCGTCCCGGGGCCGTCCCGGGGCGATGCCGGTCCCGGCCCTGCCGGGCCATGGAGATCCGCTGCGGGGGTCTCCTGTTCAGCTCCCGCTTCGACTCGGGGAACCTGGCACACGTAGAACAGGTGCGGCCTACAGAGCTGGGGGGCGCCGCCGCCGCCTGCGCCAACAGTCTGCCCGCCGCCGACTACGAGTTCAATGTATGGACGCAGCCCGACTGCGCCCACACGGAGTATGAGAACAGCAACAGGTACGGCTGGGCGGGGGAACCGGGAACGGACCGCTGCGACCGGGCGGGGGGAGCCGGGGTACGCATGGATTCCCCCGGGAAAGGTTCTGGCGGGGACCCGGGAGTGGTAGGGGCGGTGTGGGGCTGCCGCTGGAGGGGGATCGGTGGGGCTGAGGGCTGAGGAAAGGGGCTGGGGAATCCGGTGGTGTCAGAGATGCTCTGGGAGGGGGTTCGGGGGCTGCCCTCCCCGGGGGTCTGACAGGCTCTAGCGGGACCCCACGGAGGGGTGGGTGCCTCGGGGAGAGGGAGCGGTGGGGCTGAGGAAAGGGGCTGGGGAAGCCGGTGGTGTCAGAGATGCCCTGGGAGGGGGTTCGGGGGGTGCGTGCCCTCCCCGGGGGTCTGACAGGCTCTGGCGGGACCCCACGGAGGGGTGGGGAGAGGGAGCGGTGGGGCTGAAAAAAGGGGCTGGGGGAGGCAGCGGGGTCAGAGGTGCCCTGGGTGGGGATCCTGGTTCCGCCCCCGCCGGGACCGGGTGGGTGGAGGAGACCCCGGCGACCCCCGGGCAGGCGCTGAGGCGGCGCCGCTCCGCCCTTCCCCAGGTCCTGGTTCTACTTCAGCGTGCGCGGGGGTGCCCCGGGGAAGCTGATCAAGCTGCACATCCTCAACATGAACAAGCAGAGCCGGCTGTACGCGCAGGGCATGACCCCCTTCGTGCGCACCCTGCCCATGCGCCCGCGCTGGGAGCGCATCCGGCAGCGGCCCAGCTTCCAGGTGAGAGCCGGGAGCGCTCCCCGTGCTCGGGGCAGCGCTGGGGGCACTGCCGCCCTTGGCTTCCTGCACCCCCAGGTTCTGCTGGCTGGGTGGAGCAGCTGCTTTGTTCTGGCATCTCCAAGGGAGGGACAGAGGAGAGCAGCAGGGGCTGTGCTGGGGTGGCTCTGAGCCCCTGCCCAGCCCTCCCCGTGTCCGTGGCAGGTGGTGGAGACGCAGTTTGTGCTGTCCTTTGTGCACCGCTTCCTGGAGCACCGCGGGGCCACCACCTACTTTGCCTTCTGCTACCCCTTCTCCTACACGGAGTGCCAGGACATGCTGGCACAGCTGGATGGCCGCTTCCAGGACTGCAGGAACATGTCCCCCAGCAGGTGTGGCCCCCACTTTCCCCTTCCTGGCTTTTGTCCCACCCTCGTGGCTCTCACACCTTTCCCAGTCTGTGCCTGCTCGTGTTTTTTCCCCTGGGGAAGCTCTGTGCTCTCTCCATCACTGCCTGGCCCACGCTTCTCTGCACCAGCAGAGCTCGCCCTGAGCTACCCACGGGATTCCAGAGGATCCCTTATTGTTCTGGAATGCCAGAATGAGTTATTTCCCTGGTGGATGAATCCCTCAGTGCCCTGTCCCTCCTGCTGGGAAGCTTTATCTCCCTGCTGGGATGACCTGACCTTCTGTGCCTAGTCTGTCTGTGCATGAGCTGATCCCTCCCTGCTTCTACTGCTGAGGGGGTTGGGCAGTGCAAACCCCAGCCCTGGGCCCCCTGAAGGAATGGCTGCTGGTGTTCCCAGCAGGCTCTCAGGGGATCCAGCAGTAGGGGTGGTCCTTGTGGGGCTGCTCAGGCAGCAGTCCTGACCCAGCTGGGAGCCCCCATGGTCCTTGTGGGGCTGCTCAGCTCCTGGGGCACAGAGCTCAGGCAGCATTCCCAACCCAGCTGGGAGCCCCCGTGGTCCTTTTGGGGCTGCTCAGGCAGCATTCCCAGCCCAGCTGGGACCCCCCTTGCTCCTGGGGCTGCCTGAGATCCCTGCTCACCCCACAGCCCCCTCGACTCGGTCTATTACCACCGGGAGCTGCTGTGCCACTCTCTGGACAAGCTGCGTGTGGACCTGCTGACCATCACCTCGTGCCATGGCATGCAGGAGAAGCGGGAGCCCCGGCTGGACAAGCTTTTCCCAGACACCAGCACACCCCGGCCTCGCTGCTTCACTGGAAAGAGGGTGAGGGATCACCCTGGCTTTGGGGCTGGGCCAGCAGCCCCTGTGGGCACTTTATTGCAACCCCCATGGCATCACATCCCCAAGGGCTGGAGCATTTGGAGCAAAATCTGTGAGACCCTTGGCTATTGCAGAATCCTGGTGCAGACAGGACACCCCCCTCAGCCCATCTGTTTGTCCCCAGGTGTTTTTCCTCAGCAGCAGAGTCCACCCAGGAGAAACCCCCTCCAGCTTTGTCTTCAACGGCTTCCTGGACTTCATCCTGCGGGAGGAGGATCCCCGTGCCCAGATGTTGAGGAGGATGTTTGTCTTCAAGCTCATCCCCATGCTGAACCCCGACGGGGTGGTGCGGGGCCACTACCGGTGAGTGCGGGGCCTCTCCTGGCTGGGAGCCTGCTCTGTGTTTCATTTGGAATCATTTGGGTTGGAAAAGTCCTCCAAGTCCATTGAGTCCAACCGTTCCTCCAAGAGAAAGAAGCAGAAACCATTTGTTTGAGTTTTGGTTGATGGATGTGAGTAAAAGGTGAGTGGCCCTCGCTGATGGGTGTGGATGTGGAAAAGGTTGTGAGTTTGCTGGAAAAGAGATCTCAGAAAGCTGATTCTTGGAGGTTTGTAAAATTTGTAAAAATCATAGAATCCTGGATTTTTTTTGGTTGGAAAAGCCCTGTAAGACCATTGAATCCAAACATCCCCAGCACTGCCAAGGTCAGCAGTGACCGTGGCCACAAGTGCCACATCCACAGAGCTTTTAAATCCCTTCAGGGATGGAGAATCAACCTCTGCCCTGGGCAGCCAGTGCTAGGGCAGGACAGCCCTTTCCATGAAGAAAGAGTTCCCAATATCCAACCTAAACCTTCCCTGGTTCAACTCAAGGCTGTTCCCTCTGGTCCTGTCCTTTATTCTCTTGGAGCAGAACCCAACCCCTCCACGTGGCTCCCTCCTCCTGTCAGGGAATTGCAGGGAGTGATGAGATCCCTCCTGAGCCTCCTTTTCTCCAGGCTGAGCCCTTCCAGCTCCCTCAGCCACTCCTGGGGCTCCATTCTGGGGAGGATCATGCAGGGCTCTGCCCCTCGTGCAGTGTCAGTGCTCTGACACCTTCTGGCTGTTGGTTTGGCCGTTGTACCCCAGCACAGAGCCCAAAGCCCTGAGCACTTCAAGGTGATCTCAGCTCTGCTGGGTGCCCTGGAAGGTGCTCACACCTCTCTGCTGTCTGTGCAGAACCGACTCACGTGGGGTGAACCTGAACCGGCAGTACCTGCACCCCGACGCCGAGCTGCACCCCGCAGTCTACGGGGCCAAGGCCGTCCTGCTCTACCACCACGTCCACAGCCGCGTCCTGCCGGGCTCTCCGGACTGGAGGACGTTTGTGTCCCCGCTCAGCACCAGCTCGCTGAGCCTAAAATCTCCCAACTGCCCCGCGGAGGCCACGTTATCAGAGCTGGACAAAACCAACAACCTCCGCAACTCCCCCGGCTCCTGGCGCGCCGGGACCCGCTCCTGCCAGGCCCGGGATGCACAGCTGTCAGACAGCACAGAGCCAGCTGCCTGGATCCTGCCATCGAGCACCGAGCACTGTGAGGAGCGGCCGTGGGTGCCTCCCCCAGCCCCAGAGCCCCCAGAGCCCATTGCACCCCGGGACAGTGGCCTGGCTTACTACGTGGACCTGCACGGCCACGCCTCCAAGCGTGGCTGCTTCATGTACGGCAACAGCTTCAGCGATGAGAACGACCAGGTGAGGCCACAGCCAAAATCTGGGGCTGCTGGGACCCTCCTGCTGCTCTGCCCCCTACCCCAGGGCCCCAGGGAATGGAATCCCTGTCACAATTCCTTCCTTCTCCTTTCCTTCCTTCTCTTTTCTTCCTTCCTTCTCCTTTTTTCTTCTTCCTTCTCTCTCTTCTCTCTCAGTCTCAGGGCAGCAGGAGGTCTTAGATTCCCCCTGGGAGCTGGAATGGGTCAGCAGGGTGTCCTCCCTCATTGGGAGTGGGGCAGGGGGTGGGCAGCATGCCCTGGGCACAGCTGGAGCTTGTGAGACCCTGGAACTGTGGGCAGAGAGGGCCCTGGTGCAACCCAGTGCTCAGCACAGGTCCCACTGGAGCAGGACGAGCAGCCAAAGGGCTCCCGGTCACCCCTGCTGCTCCCTGCACTCTGCAGGTGGAGAACATGCTGTTCCCCAAACTCATCTCCCTGAACTCCCCTCACTTTGACTTCACGGGCTGCAACTTCTCGGAGAAGAACATGTACGCCCGGGACAAGCGGGACGGGCAGTCCAAGGAGGGCAGCGGGCGCGTGGCCGTCTACAAGGCCCTGGGCATCATCCACAGGTAGGGCAGCCCCGGGGGCTGGCCTGGCACAGTTCCTGTGCTGGCTGGGGGGTGTTGGACAGAGGGGGAAGCAGTTCCGTGGGACAGACACATCCCCCGTGGCCCCAGGGTGGTCAGCAGAGGCTGGGCCTGGCTGTGCTGGGTGCTGCTGTGTTCCTGAGACTCAGGCTCAGCCAGGCTCCTTTCCTTCCTATTCCTGCCCATCCCTCCTGCAGCTGCTCTGGCTTCTCCGTGCTCTTGCACAGCTTTCTGAGGGGAATTCTCCTCTTTCCTGGGTGTTGCTGTCAATATTGAGCTGTGGGCACAGCATCCCCACGGCTGTGTGAGATTCCAGCCTCACCCCACCAGTGATCCCGTGAGTTGGGAATAGCTGTGATCCACCTCTATCCCACGTGGGATGGGATATTCCTGGCCTGTTCCTGTGCTGGGAACGTAGCACAGGGTGAGGCAGCCATGCCCACAGACCCGAGGTTCTCTCAGGTTCCTCAGTGCTTGCTGTGTTCTCAGCTGCTGCTTCGTGCCCAGCACCAATCCAGGAACAAACACACACGTGGGCTTTGGGCTTGGGTCACTGACTGACCTGGAGCAGCCCAGGTCGTTGATTCAACAGCGACATCCCAAAAAATGCTGGGAGTGCTCCCAGGCAGACTGGGACAGAGCAGCCCAGGTTGTTGATTCAACAGCGACATCCCAAAAAGTGCTGGGAGTGCTCCCAGGCAGACTGGGACAGAGCAGCCCAGGTTGTTGATCCAACAGCGACATCCCAAAAAGTGCTGGGAGTGCTCCCAGGCAGACTGGGACAGAGCTGCTCAGCTTTTCTGCTGTGCTGGCCCTGCAGCTCTCTCTGGGCAGGGGGACAGATGGGAGCCATCAGCAGCTCCTAGCCCACACTTCATCCCTGCTCCTCCAGGAGTTCGTGCTCCAAGGCACCCTGAGGGTCAGGCTGTAGCTCCCCACTCCCTGGATTGTTGGTGCTGACATCAGATAATTCCCTTTCTCTCCCCTTCAGGGACCCACCCATTCCCCATCACCACCCAGAGGTGACCAAGAGGTCTCCTCACAGGGACCTTGGCACTTTGGGCGTCACCCTCAGGGCCCAGACTCCATCCTGAATTTGCATCGTGCTGATCTCTGGTACATCCATCCATCCCCACACAGGGCCTGGGCCATTCCTGCCATCAGAGGTGCTGTCCTCAAAACCTCCCCACTTTCCCTGCACGTCCTTGGAGCAGGACCCCCTTCCTGGTGCAATGGGAGCCCCTTCCCAGTGCTGAATATCCAGGGGAATAATGTGGGATAACCGCGGTCCTGCCGTGGGTTTGTGGGGTAACAGAGGCTCCCTCGTGCCCCACAGCTACACCCTGGAGTGCAACTACAACACGGGGCGCTCTGTGAACAGCATCCCGGGGGCGTGCCACGACAACGGCCGTGCCAGCCCCCCGCCGCCGCCCGCCTTCCCCTCCCGGTACACCGTGGAGCTCTTCGAGCAGGTACAGGGCAACCAGGGAGCCTGTGTGGGCAGGGAGATACACAGGGTGGGCTGGGATTGGGGCTGGGGTTTCTTTATTCCACTTGCTTTGCTGTCCCGAGCTCTAGGGAGCTGCCCCCGCTCCCTTCCTGGAATCTCCCCTTCATGGTGCCTTCATCTCCCCTCATGGCCCCTTTTCCTGGTGGCTTCCTCTCCCTGTCACCCCTCACTGCTGCTCCTCTCCCAGTGCCTCCCACTGTATCCTTCCTTCCCTGTTGTGCTGGTTTGAAAGCAAAACCAGTGAAAGACTCCAAGTCAGAAACACAATTTAATAAGAGGAAAAGGAAAAGGAAAAGGAAAAGGAAAAGGAAAAGGGAAGGGAAGGGAAGGGAAGGGAAGGAAAGGAAAGGAAAGGAAAGGAAAGGAAAGGAAAGGAAAGGAAAGGAAAGGAAAGGAAAGGAAAGGAAAGGAAAGGAAAGGAAAGGAAAGGAAAGGAAAGGAAAGGAAAGGAAAGGAAAGGAAAGGAAAGGAAAGGAAAGGAAAGGAAAAGGAAAAAGAAAAGAAAAGAAAAAAAAAAGAAAAGAAAAGAAAAGAAAAGAAAAGAAAAGAAAAGAAAAGAAAAGAAAAGAAAAGAAAAGAAAAGAAAAGAAAAGAAAAGAAAAGAAAAGAAAAGAAAAGAAAAGAAAAGAAAAAGCCACTGACAGGGTCAGAACACAACCTGACACCCTGTTAGGGTGGTAGTGGCAGTCCAGATGAGATGGTCTGGTCGAAGCAGTGATTCCTGTAGAAACGTCTGGTAGCTCTTGTCTCCTCTGGGAGTCCAGTGGATTAAAGCTGCTTGTGCTGTCCCAAACCCTGGATTTATCCAGGTGGGAATGCTTGGCTCCTCCCCCTGGGTGGAGCATCTCACAATGGGGATCATCTCATTCTATGAGTCATGCAGTGGGTCCTTGGTGGCCCATTAAACAGAGATAACTCTGAGGGAATTATCTGTGAGTGCTGCAGTGGGCCCTTGATGGCCCAATAAACAGAGATAACTCTGAGGGAATTATCTGTGAGTGCTGCAGTGGGTCCTTGATGGCCCATTAAACACAGATAACTCTGAGGGAATTATCTGTGAGTGCTGCAGTGGGTCCTTGATGGCCCATTAAACACAGATAACTCTGAGGGAATTATCTGTGAGTCCTGCAGTGGGTCCTTGATGGCCCATTAAACAGAGATAACTCTGAGGGAATTATCTGTGAGTGCTGCAGTGGGTCCTTGATGGCCCATTAAACAGAGATAACTCTGAGGGAATTATCTGTGAGTGCTGCAGTGGGTCCTTGATGGCCCATTAAACAGAGATAACTCTGAGGGAATTATCTGTGAGTCCTGCAGTGGGTCCTTGATGGCCCATTAAACAGAGATAACTCTGAGGGAATTATCTGTGAGTCATGGGCAAGGCATTGTTGGGCTCGTTAACAGAAGATAAGGAAAACACTGCCCCACCCTGGCTCCAGCGGCTCATGGGGATAGAATACAAACCTTGGCACAACTTTACATTGTAACCCAGGACACCCGTGTCCCCCTTTCCTCCCCCATCCTCCCCCTGTCCCCTTGCTCCCGTTGTCACCGCGCCCCCCTGAGCTGTTCCCTGTCCCGGGCAGGTGGGCCGGGCGGTGGCGGTGGCGGCCCTGGACATGGCCGACTGCAATCCCTGGCCTCGGATCGTGCTCTCGGAGCACACCTGCCTGGGCAACCTTCGTGCCTGGATGCTGAAGCACGTGCGGGGGCTGCGCGGCGCCGGCGGGGGCCCGCGGAGGAGAGGAGGTGCCAGGACCCCCCCCAGGAGCTCCACGTAAGGGCTGGCTGGGGCGAGCGTGGGAGCTGCAGGATAACGGCACTTAGAGGTGATAAATGTCCCCAAGTGAGTCACCTGCCAGGGTCACCTGCCCTGGCCTTAGCTCTTCCAAAGCTCTGGGAACTGCAGTTGTCAGTCCCTCTGCTCCGAGCTGTCAGCAGAGGAGGGCAGAGAGTGAACTGGTTGGGATTTGCCTGCCCCGGTGGTCTGGGGGGTTTTTCCTGCAGCACCTCCAGCGCTGGGTTGGGTTGGGAGAGGCTGGGGGAGCTGGGAGGCTCAGCCTGAAGAAGAGGAAGCTCAGGGGGACCTTCTTCCTCTCCATAGCTCCCTGACAGCAGGGTGGAGCCAGGAGGAGGTTGGGCTGTGCTCCCAGGGAACAAGGGGTAGGACAAGGGGAAATGGCCTCGAGTTGTGCCAGGGGAAGCTCAGGTTGGATATTGGGAACAATTTCTTTATGGGAAGGGCTGTCCGGCACAGGGGTGGAATCTCCATTTCTGGAGGGATCTAAGAGCTGTGTGGATGTGGCACTTGGGGCTGTGGGTTCGTGGTGGCCTTGGCAGTGCTGGGAAGGGTTGGACTCGATGGTGTCTGAGGCCTTTTCCAACCTCAATAATTCTGTGAATTGGGATGGGGGTGAGGAAATGGGAACCCTGAGACAGCAATGGACAGCACAGGGCACTGGGGCTGCAGCTCTCAGGGACACTCCTGGTGACATCCTTGTCCCCAGCTGTTCACCATCTCCTGGGAAGCCCAGAGGTGGTGCCCAGCCTCTCAGCACTCGGTGCTGGGCTGTGGTGGTGGGTGGAGGGTGCAGAGGGGAGCCCCCCTCACCGTGCTGTGCTCACCCCCATCTCTCACCCCTCCAGTGGGCTGCCCACCTCGGCCTCTGACAACGCACTGGCCCGTGCCAGGAGCTTCAGCAACGGCACCAGTGGGAGCGGGGGCAGCCAGCAGGACTCCCCCCGGATCCGAACCTCCCCCAGCTTCACCTTGGGCAGGGCCCCGGCTGCGGCCACGGCCTCCCAGAGCCCCCTGAGTGGCGGTGGCACCCCGGCCCTGGGCACAGGTAAGCCAGGCTGGGGACCCCTTGCACGGCTGCTGCGGCGCCTGGCGAGCTGCTGGGCAGCACCACGGCCCTGAGGGGTCAGCACCGTGCTGGGCTCGGACACAGTGACAGTGGGTTTGTGTGGAGCAGTGAGTGTGAGGGACCCCCGGCCCCACAGGAGGGTCCTGAGCAAGGCCAGGCCAGACCTGCAGCTTTACAGCCCAGCTGAGCTCCTGCCCTTCAGCCCTGGCTGCTCCACTGGGATGTGGGGGACCCTGGGCACTGGGGCTGCAGGGAGGTGCCCCCACTCCTCAAGAGGCTTCTGGAGAAGCCAGCACAGAAAACCTTTGCTCAACTTCTCGTTCCCAAACATTCCTGAGGCCAGCAGGGACACACCAAAGTGCCTTTCCCCTCTTTAGGCACTGGCTGGGCAGCAATGGGTTGTGACCTGTGGCTGTGGTGAGGTGAGCTGGCAAAGGGCATCAGGGGGTTTCCAACATGCAGAGTCCCCTGTGGGGAGGGGATGATGAAAAGCAGTGGGTGCCAAAGTCAGGCAAGACACTGCTGTGCCCCCCATGTCACTGTGGGGCAGGGGCTCAGGGCCGTGGGGGCAGGGGAAGCCCTGCAGCCCTGGGGGCACCGTGCTCCAAAGCCTCCCCGTGCCCAGGGCTGGGGGTGTGAGCTGGGGCTCCTGCTGGGTGTGCCTGAAGCTGTGCTTGCGTTGTTGATCTCTGTGTTCTCGGGGTTTGCTGCCCAGCCCTCTGTCATGACTGTGTCTTGTCTGCCATGAGAACGTGGTGGGGAGGAAATAAAAGGCTGATGTTCTCATGGGCACGTTGTTCCGTCTGTTCCTTTGGCCGGGCCCACCTAGAGCGACCCCTGGCCCCATCCCTGGCTGAAGGGAGTGAGCAGGAACAGACCGTGGGAGGCAGAGGGGCAGAGCCTGGCCCGTGGTGTCCCCAGGACCAGTTTGGATCTCCTGCCTCCCTGGCCCGTGGTCCCCACTGGCACAGCCCAGCACAGTGACCAGCAGAGTGAGTGCCCCACAGGACACTGCACTGGGACCCGGGCCCGGCTCTTCCTCCCCTGTCCTGGCATCAGCTTGACCTGTTCCCTGCCTGGCCACTCCAGACCTCCCTGCCTGGCCACTCCAGACCTCCCTGCCTGGTCACTCCAGACCTCCCTGCCTGGTCACTCCAGACCTCCCTGCTCCCTGCCTGGCCACTGCAGACCTCCCTGTTCGCTGCCTGGCCACTCCAGACCTCCCTGCCTGGCCACTCCAGACCTCCCTGCTCCCTGCCTGGCCACTCCAGACCTCCCTGTTCGCTGCCTGGCCACTCCAGACCTCCCTGCTCCCTGCCTGGCCACTCCAGACCTCCCTGCTCCAGCTGCTGGCAGCTCTCCCACCACTTCTCCCACAGTGCTGCCCACCTGCGAGGGGCCCAGCCCTGTCAGCACCAGTGGGGATCAGGGCCCAGGGGTGCTCTGTCCCCTGGCTTTGCCTTCCCAGCCCCGTGCTGGTGCCACCCCAGCCTCTGCCCTCCCCAGGCAGCAGGGAAGGAGCTCAGTGTGCTTGGAGGTGTGACAGGGTGAGGGCTGGATGGCACAGGGTGAAGACACTGCTGCCCTGGTCTTGTCCCACCCTCCACCTCCTTCATGTCCCCCCCCAGCATGGCCACACCCTGGGGAGCCCAGAGCTGTGTTCATGCTGGGGTGAGGGGGTCCCTGCCACACCCCCAGTGACACCCTCGGCTGCTGGTGGCCTTTGCTGGCTGAGGTTGGGCACCAGGCTGTGCTGTTTCACCCCAGGTGAAGCCAGCTGCCACCTGCAGCAAGGCCTGTGGCCCATCCTGCCCAGCAGGGTCCCATTTGCTGCAGGGTCTGGCCCTGCTTCACCCCAGTGTGCCCCCACCTCACTTCTTCAGTGGGATGGGGAGAAATCTGGGTTGGGATAAAGACTTGAACAAAGTGAGCAGAAAATGGGAGCAAAACTGAGGCAGCTCAGGTGTGTTCCTGCAGTGCTGTCCACTGCAGCCAGGCCCTCAAACACTTTCCTTTCCCCCCCAGATGAGTGGATGTCCCATGCTCCAGGACATGCCCTGGTTCAGAGGACGTGGCTGTGCCCCAGCTCCTCACTCCTGCTGAGCCTGGCCAGCATGGTCACACCAGTGCTGTGGGAAACCAAGGCAGGAACGTGGCTGGAGCTGGGGCAGCGATGTGCAGAGCACACAGAACAGGCAGGGAAGAGCTGGGATGGAGCTCTGTGCCCATCACATCCTCCCGGTGGCCTCAGCCCCTCCCAGGGCACCCCCCGGTGTTGGGAGCAGGCAGGGAGGGACCCTTGGTGCAGGCACTGCAGGATACTGTGTCACCAGGCTGTGTCACTGTTACCCGTGGTGGCTCCGTGGGCAGCCGGTGACACCACCAGGGCTGAGCTCTGTCTGTTCTGTCACACAGGGACTCTGCCCGCGGGCACCCAGGCAGCACTGAGCACCGGAGCACAGGAGATCCTGCCAGGCGTGGACCAGGCACCTCTGCAGGTACCGGAGGCACCAGCAGGGAGGGGACTGGGGGTGCAGCAGGGCCTGTGCACAGGGAAGGGGCTGCCCCACGGCTCACAAAGACTGTGAGCCCCTCAGGGGCTCTGCCAGATATTCCTGCCCCACTACCTTTCCCCAAGGACAAAGAGCTGGCACTGATCCTGTTCTCCCTTCTCCCACAGGTGCTCCCGATGAAGCTGAATGCCCGCAGAGCCCCAGAAAGGCCTGGGTAGGTGCTGCTGCTGCCATCTCAGAGCCCCTGCCAGGCTGGGTGACCAGACAGCCCAGGCACGGGGCTGTGGGGCACGAGAGGAGCTCCACCGGGAGCCCCGTACCCCACTGACACCAATCTCTGTCCCACAGGGCTCTGCCCAGAGGCCCCCGTGCCCCCCTGGGCCAGGGGAGCGCTGAACACCGAGGGACCCTTCCCGTGCTGGGGCACAGGCCCGCGCTCCCAGCCGCGGCCCCGCTGTACCGGGGAGCTGTGGCGCCGCCAGGGGCGCCCCGGCCCTGCCCTACCCCGTGCCGGCAGCACCTGGGCAAGGGCACCGTGGTCCCCCTGCCCCTTCCCGCGCCGCTGACCCCCACCGCGGCACCCCGACACCGATCCCCCCTCGCCCAGCTCCTGCCAACCCCTCCTCTCCTGCTGCGCTGAGCCCCCCGAGGAATTCCCGTGCTCCCACCCCGACCCCGCTCCTCCCCGCGGGCCCGGAGGAGTTTATGACGTCACACGGTTTTGTCGTGTATCATCGTGTTGCTGTTAAAGCCGGTTTGGAAGAAGCTCGGCCTCGCGTCTCTCGGGGCTCCGCCGAGGCACCGGGGGCGGCGGGGGCGGCGGCATCGCGGTGCGGGGCTCCACCGGGGCTCCCCCCTCACTCCTGCTTCTTGGGGTTGTTGACGGCCACGTAGTGGTAGAGGACGACGAGGAGGAAGAGCGAGACGCCCAGCATGTTGGCGAAGATGGCGAGCTGCACGTCCGTGATCATCCTGGGGAAAGGGGAAACACGGGCTGGCATCCCGGAGGGACCGGCGGGACCGGCTGGAGGCCGCTCAGCGCCCGGAGCGGGGCCGTCCCACGCCGGCGGAACCGGCCTGGGACCCCCGGTGCCCCGACTCCCGATCCCTCCTGAGACCCCCGCGGCCTGGGACCCCCGGTGCCCCGACTCCCGATCCCACTTGAAACCCCCGGTGCCCCGGCTCTCCTCCTGCCTGGGACCCCCGGTGCTCCGCGCTCCCACTTGTGCCCCCCGGTGCCCCGGCTCCCTCTCCTGCCTGGGCTCCCCGGTGCTGCGCGCTCTCCCTCCCGCCTGTGTGCCCCGGTGCTCCGTGCTCATGACTGGGCCCCCCGGTGCCCCGGCTCCCGCTCCTGCCTGTGCCCCCCGGTGCTCCGCGCTCCCATTTGGGCCCCCCGGTGCCCCGGCTCTCCCTCTCGCCCGTAGCCCCCGGTGCCCCGGCTCTCCCGCTCCTGCCTGGCTCGCGGTGCCCCGGCTCTCCCGCTCCTGCCTGGCTCCCGGTGCCCCGGCTCTCCCGCTCCGGTCCCGCCGGTCCGACACGTCTCCCTGCGCGCGCCACTTCCGGCCGTGGGGCACGGCGGGAGGCGGCCGGCCCCGGCGGTGACGTCACGGCCACCGGGCCCCGCTGCGGTGACGTCATGGCCCGGGCGGGGAGGGGCGGAGCCGCCACGCCCCGGGACCGCCTCCTTCTCTCCGCCCCGCCCCGGGACCGCCCCCTTTCCCCGCCCCGGGACCGCCCCCTTTCCCCGCCCCCTGGCGGTGCCCGCGGCTCCTTCTCCATACAAGGCGCGGCGCGAGGGCGGGGCGGGGCCCAGCGGCCCCGGGGCGGCCGCGGCTAATTAGCGCTAATGAGAGCAGTGACAGCTCATTAGGGCTGATGACAGCGGGCGAAGCCGCGGGGCTTTAGCGGGACGGGCTGCGCTGGGCTTTGCTGAGATGTACTGGGGTGTATTGGGGTGCATGGAGGCACGCTGGGCTACACCGAGCGTGGCGGGGCGCACCGGGGTGGGCTGGGGTGCATTGGGGCGCATTGGGGTGTACTGGTGGTCTCCAGTCGAGGGGTCCCAGCCGCGAGTCCCCCGGCCCCATCCCTGTGCCCCCCAGCAGCGCTGGGGCGGAGCGGGCCCCCCACTGCTCCCCACGCTCGGCCGCAGAGCCCCGGCAGGGTCTGGAGTCCCCCGGGGCACGGCAAAGCCGCAGCGCCCCCCCCGGCCCCCCCCGCAGCCCTCCGTGACCCCCCAGAGCCCGTGAGAGCGCAGGGGAGGTGACACCATCCCCCTTTGGGAACAGCCGCGCCTGGGACCCGGCCAGGCCCAGCCCGGAGCCCCTCAGCTCCCCGGCCCCCCCGGTGTCTCCCTTCCCCCATGTCCCTTCCCGCTCCAGCTGCCGGCAGCTGTTTGTGCTTAACCCGCACTCGCGGCTCCCCGAGGGCGGGGGGTTCCCGCGCCCTGACGTCACCGCGGGGCCGGGGCCAAGCCGTGATGTCACCGCGAGGCCGTGACGTCACCGCGCGGTGCGGGGAAGCCATGGCATCACCGTGGGCTCATGGCCACGGCGGCGCGGGGTGGCCGCGGTGTGTGACCGCTGTTGTTCCAGTGTCCCCAGTGTCCCCAGTGTCCCCAGCGCGGTGTCAGGGTGGGGCTGGGGGCGAGGGGCAGCGCCCGGCTCGGTGGTGGCACCGGGACGCGTCACCTGGCACGGGGTCACGGGCACGCGGGGACGTGGCACTGCCGGATGCGGTGCCGGGACCTGTCGCCGCCGTGCCCGGTGCCGGGTAGCGCGGCCAGGGTGCTCGGGGAGGCGAGGGGCGCAGGCGGTGGCGGAGCCGGTGCCGGTGGCGCAGCGGTGGCCGCGGGGACCGATGGCCGCGGCCGGTGCCGCAGCGGTAGCCCCGGCCGCCTCGCTGGCCGCCCTGGCCCCCGGCCCGGCCTCTCTGGCTGCCCCAGCCCCGGCCCGGCCTAACGAGGAGCAGATGTGGCGGCGGCGGGGCCGGCGGGAGCCGCGGTGCCCGGCGCGGCTGGGGCGGGGGCCGCTGCGGGCAGGAAGCGGGGGGCCCCGGGGACCCCGCCGGCGGGCAGCGGCGGCGGGGCGGCTCTGGTGGCGAGGGGCTGGCCGAGGAGGGGCGGCCGGGGGGAGGGCAGAGCCGAGCCGAGCCGTGCCGAGCCGCCCAGAGCCGCGGAGCCGCGACGGAACACCACATGCGGTCCTGAGCCGTGCCGGACCGGGCTGACCGAGCCGAGCGGAGCCGCCCCAGCCCAGCATGGCACCCTGGCTCTGGCCGTGCCTCCTGGCCGCGCAGGCCTTGGCCGCCAACTTTCCCCCCCGGTACAGCCTCTACACCGGCGGGGCCGCCCCGCTCGCCCCCGGCCCGGCCGCGGCCCACAGCGGTGCCCGGGCCGCCAGCCGGCACAGGTAGGAGCCGGGAGCACCGGGACGCACCGGGGACCGGGCTGCAGCCCCCGGCCCCATGCCACGGGAGCCCCGGTGCCGGGCAGGCACCGGCACGTGCCACGTCCAGCCCGGGGGGCGGCGGGGGGCGCGGCGGGTCCCGGGCCCGGCTCGGGTGGGCAGCGGGAGCACGTGGGGGGTCGGGGCCGCCGGTGCGGCGGGGCCGAGGAGTCCGGGCCGGTCCTTCCTCGGTGTCCACGCGTGGGTCAGCGCTGGGGGAGAGGGGGAGAGGGGCCCGGACCTGCCCGCTGCCCATCCCCGTCCCGACTCCTTCCGTGGGCACCGTGGGGCAGCCGTGCCTGTGGGTCCGGGCGCTGGATGGGGGTCACAGAACGTTCACCGCGGACACATCAGCGGGGCCACAGGGCTGGGGCTGCCCCGGCCCCACGGTGGCCCCGGAGGGTGGCAGGACCCGGCCACAGCCCGGGGTCCCCGGGGAGGAGCTCCGCCGTGGGGCACGGGCACAGTGGAGCCTCCGGGGGCTCTGCACGGCCCGGGGTGCGCAGCTCCATCCCCGCGGCTCGGGGAGCCCCGGGGGTGTCCCCACATCCCGCCTTTTCTGGGTGCTCCCATCCCACCCCCGGGATGGAGACGAACCCCGGTGCGGGGCGGGGGGACCCCAGGGCAGCCCGGGGGTCCCAGAGCCTCGCGGGTGCAGCGCTGGGACGCGGGGGGGAGACGAGGGGGGCCGTCGGTCGGCGCAGGAATTCCCGGCGGCCCCCGGGGAGGAGCTGGAATCCAGCCGGGGCCTGAGGGGAACCAGCCGGGCTGACGGGAACCGGCCGCAGCACCGGGGCCCCGCGGCGGGGACCCAGGGCAGGGGGCCGCTCCCCGGGGGGCCCGAGCGGGGCCCGGGATTCGGGTCCGGACCATATAAGGCTGCGGCGGGGTCCCTGCGGCGGGGCCAGGCTGCGGTGCCACGCGGGGGGGCCGGGGTCCCCAAGGCCGGTGGCACCGGGCTGGACTCCCAGCGTGGCGCTGCCCCAGCTGCTCCCGCCCCGGGAACGCGGGGTCAGTGACGGGGCGGGGGGCACAGCAGAGAGCGATGGGCTGTGAGCACCCGCTCCGGGCAGGGCCCCATCCCTGCAGGGCCCCCCAGGGCAGCCGCGTGGCTGGGGGGCTGCAGCCGCCTCTGCAGGGTGGCCAGGCACGGCTGAGAGGCTGCGCTGGGGCAAGATGCGCCCCATTAACCCTGGGCGTGGGGCCGTGACCGTGCTACCGGTGGGGCTGGTTGGGCAAGCACGGGAGCCCGCGGGGGGATCCGGGGTGTGGCCGGAGGGGCCGGGGTGTGCTGGGGGGCCCGGGGGGTGTCAGGAAGGGCCCGGGGCAGGAGCTGTTCCCGGGGTGATGCCCGGTGCTCGCTCTAGGCCAGGACAATGCCTGGTGTGTGCCGGGATGCTGTGCACGGTGTGTGCCGGGACAGCGCCTGCTGCGTGCTGGAACTGATGCTCCGTATGTGCCTGAGGGTCTGCTCTGTGCCAGGGCAATGCCAGGGCAATGCCAGGGTGATCCCAGTGCCTGCTCTGTGCCAGGGCAATGCCAGGGCAATGCCAGGGTGATCCCAGTGCCTGCTCTGTGCTGGGATGATGCCAGATCCATACCAGGGCAATTCCATGCCTGCTCTGTGCCAGGACAATGCCAGGGTGATCCCAGTGCCTGCTCTGTGCTGGGATGATGCCAGATCCGTGCCAGGGCAATTCCATGCTTGCTCTGTGCCAGGATGATGCCAGGCCAACACTCTGTGTGTGCCCAGATGTTGCCCATCGTGTGCCATGCTGGGTCCATTCCAGGACAATCCCTGCTGTGTTCCGGGGCGCTGCCCCGTGCCAGCACATCCCGGCCGTGTGCCTGACCCGCTCCCTCCGGCAGGAACTGGTGCGCCTACGTGGTGACCCGCAGCGTGAGCTGTGTGGTGGAGGATGGCGTCGAGAGCTTCATCAAGCCGGACTATCAGCCCTGCGCCTGGGGGCAGCTCCAGTGCCCCCGCGTCCTGGCGTGAGTGGGGCCGGGACGGGGCTGGAGGGGTCCGGGGCGTCCTGGGGGGGGGCCAGCACCGAGCCGGGGCCACCCGCGGCCCCGCCGCCGCCACTGGTGTTTACCCAGCCCGGGGTCATGTTTACTTTTGCGCAAGAGTCAGAGATCTCAAGTGGTGCTGGAGAGTGACCGGCCACTGTCCCCCCCCCGTCACGTGCAGCCAAACCCTGGGGCACCCCGCAGCTCCCTGGGATGGCGCTGGTGTCGGGGTGATTCTGGGGACAGGGTGACAGAGTGACAGGGTGACAGAGTGACAGGGTGACAGAGTGACAGGGTGACAGAGTGACAGGGCGGGGCAGGGGCAGCCCCCCGGCCGCTGAGCGGGACACCGGCGCTATGGGGTCAGGCTGCAGCCTGTGCTGGTTTTGGTTCTCTGGGGCAGCCCCACACCGCCCCGACATCCCCACACCCCTCCCGACATCCCCACACCCCCCCGGCATCCCCGCACCTCTCCCGGCACCCCCGCACCCCTCCCGGCAGCCCCGCACCCCCCCGACATCCCCACACCCCTCCCGGTATCCCCGCACCCCCCGGCATCCCCGCACCCCTCCCGGCCTCCCCGCACTCCTCCCGACATCCCCGCACCCCTCCCGGTATCCCCACACCTCTCCCGACATCCCCGCACCTCTCCCGGCCTCCCCGCACCTCTCCCGGCAGCCCCGCACCCCTCCCGGCCTCCCCCAAGCCCCGTCCCTCCCCTGCAGGTACCGCAGCTTCCTCCGGCCCCGCTACAAGGTGGCGCAGCGGACGGTGTCGGAGCTGGCCTGGCGCTGCTGCCAGGGGTTCTCGGGTCCGGACTGCAGCGAGGGCCCTTCCCCCGCCGCCCCCCAGCCCACCGGCCGCCCCCCGCCCCGGCCCGGCCGCCCCACGCTCTCCGGCTTCGGCAACCCCCTCAGCGGCCTGGGGGGTGAAGGTACGGCCGGGGCGGGGGTGCGGTGGCGGGGAACGCGCTGGGGTGGGGGGATGTGCTGCGGCCGTGACCCTGACCCCGACCCTGACCCCGACCCTGACCCCGACCCTGACCCCGACCCTGACCCCGACCCCGGCGGTGCGCGGCAGGCGGCGGAGACACGGAGAAGGTGCGACGGCTGGAGGAGCAGGTGCGGCGGCTGAGCGAGCAGCTGGAGGAGCTGCGGGCCGGGCAGGAGCCGCCCCGGGCGGCCGTGGAGGGGCAGCCCGGGGGAGAGCAGCCGGCTGACGCGGCCGCCCCCGCCGAAGTGCGGGAGGCGCTGAGCCACCTGCAGCGGCGCCTGGAGGAGCTGGAGACCCGCCTGCGCCGCACCGAGGGCGCCCGGGACGGCCCGGGAGGCCCGGGGGGCCCGGGGACGGCGGCGCTGTACGAGCTGGAGCAGCGGCTGCAGGAGCTGTGCGCTGCCTGCACCACCGGCACCGAGGGGCTGCGGCGGCAGGCGGCCGAGGACCGGGAGCGGATGCGGGCGCTGGAGAAGCTGGTGAGCTCGGTGGATCAGCGCAACAAGGATGCGGTGGAGTCGGTGCAGCGGCACATCAGCAGCCTGAGCAGCCGCCTGGCCCCCGCCCCTGCGGCTCCGCCGTCCCCGGACCTGCTCCGTCGCCTGGCCGAGCTGGAGCGGCGGCTGGAGGGGCTGCCGCTGCCGGCGGCGCTGCCGGGGCAGCAGGGACCGGTGCTGGCGCGGCGGCTGGCTGAGCTGGAGGGGCGGCTGAACGCTTCGCGGGCCGGCCCGTGGCCCTCCGAGCCCGAGGGGCGGCCGGGGGGGCTGCCGGGGCGCCTGGCCAACCTCAGCCGGGCCGTGGAGGGGCTGGCGGCCAGCGGGGCCCAGCGCGGAGCCCGCCTGGACCAGCTCGAGGAGCTCCTGGCCCGCTGCGGCCACCCGTGCCCGGGGCAGGACGGGGCGCTCGGCCCGCACCTCCCGCAGCCGGAGGACACCGAGGGGGTCTGGGAGGACGGGCTGGCCGGGACCCTGGGGGGGCTGCCGGGGGTACGAGGGGAGGCGCTGGCCGAGGAGCTGGAGCAGCTCCGCAACAGGACAGGGCGGCTGGAGGCGGCTCTGGGGGACCTGAGCGGCCACCCCTGCACCCGGCCCTGCCCCTCGCTGCCGCCCCGGGAGCCGGAGCAGCTCCCGCCGGGCGCCGCGGAGCCAGAGGAGCCGGACGCGCCGCTGGAGGGATTCGGTGTCTTCGGGGGCACGACAGCCTCGGAGCTGCGGGTGCTGCGCGGGGAGCTGGCGGCGGCGCTGGCGGCCCTGAGCGGCCTCAACGCCACGGTGGACGGGCTGCAGGACGCGCTGGAGGAGCAGGACGCCCGGCAGCGCCGGCTGAGCGCCGTCACCGACCGCGTGGTGGCCGAGCTGGACCAGGCGGCGGCGGAGGCGGCGGCGCGACAGGCCGAGAGCGAGGAGCGGCTGGAGGCGCTGGCCCGGGAGCTGGCGAGGCCCGGGGGATGCCCGGCCGGGCTGGAGCCACGCGTGGCCAAGCTGGAGGGGGTCTGCGAGCAGCTGGAGGCGGTGGCCGGGGGGCTGCGGGGCGTTCGCGAGGGGCTGGGCCGGCACGTGGCCGGGCTCTGGGCAGCCGTGCGGGACCTGAACGCCACGGGCCGGGCCCAGGCCGCCCTGCTGGACAAAGCGCTGGAGCTGCCGCCCCGGCTGGGAGCCCTCAACGCCAGCCTGGGGCACCTGCGCGGGGAACTGCAGCGCCTGGCACAGCTGGAGAGACGCGGTGCGGGGACACCGGGGACATGGGGGGACATGGGGGACATGGGGGGACACCGGGGGCACGGGGGACATAGGGGGACAGGGGGGCCATGGGGGACATGGGGGGACACCGGGGACACCGGGGACATGGGGGACATGGGGGGACACGGAGGGACACCGGGGACATGGAGGGACACCGGGGACACGGGGGACATGGGGGGACACCGGGGACATGGGGGGACACCGGGGGCACGGGGGACATGGGGGGACAGGGGGGACATGGGGGGACACCGGGGACACCGGGGACATGGGGGACATGGTGGGACACGGAGGGACACCGGGGACATGGAGGGACACGGGGGACACGGGGGACATGGGGGGACACCGGGGACATGGGGGGACACCGGGGGGACACGGGGGGACATGGGGACACGGGGGACATGGGGGGACACCGGGGACACGGGGGGATGTGGGGGGATACGGGGGGACATGGGGGGACACCGGGGACACCAGGGGACACCGGGGACATGGGGGGACACAGGGGACATGGGGGGACACCGGGGGACACGGGGGATACCGGGGACATGGAGGGACACTGGGGGGACACCGGGGACATGGGGGGACACTGGGGACATGGGGGGACACCGGGGACATGGAGGGACACCGGGGGGACAGGGGGGACACGGGGGACACCGGGGGACGGGGGGGACACGGGGGGACATGGGGGGATACGGGGGGACATGGGGGGACACTGGGGACATGGGGGGGGCACGGGGGACACGGGGGGACATGGGAGGACACCGGGGACACGGGGGGGACATGGGGGGACACAGGGGGACATGGGGGGACACCACGGGGATGCAGGGAACTGAGGGGGCAAGGGACTGGGGGGATGGGGGCACACAGGGCATCGGTGGGGGTCTGTGGGGACATTGGGGCATGGTGGGAATGGTGGTGGGGACGTGGGGACACGGGGGTGTGGGGACATGGGGATATGGGGACACGGAAATGTGGGGACACGGAAATGTGGGGACACAGGGATATGGGGACATGGGATGTGGGGACATGGAGGTGTGAGGACACGGGATGTGGGGACACAGGGATGTGGGGACATGAGGGACACGGGGATGTGGGGACACAGAAATGTGGGGACACAGAAATGTGGGGACACGGGGTGTGGGGACATGGAGATGCGGGGACGTGGGGATGTGGGGACATGGAGATATGGGGACATGAGGACACGGGGTGTGGGGACACAGAAATGTGGGGACACGGGGATATGGGGACATGGAGATATGGGGACATGGAGATATGGGGACATGAGGACACCAGGATGTGGGGACACGGTGTCACTGGCGGGTGCTGCAGTGCAGTGTTGGGGGGCAGGCCTTGCTGGGTGATGCTGTGCTGTGGGGGCACAAGGCCACTGGGGGATCCCGGCTGTGGGGACATGGGGACATCAGGCACGGCGGCACCAGCCGTGGGGCCAAGGTGGCTCTAACGCCCTCCTCCCTGCAGGCCCCCCTGGCCCTCCTGGCCCTGCTGGCCCCGTGGGTGACACGGGCCCCCCTGGCCCCTCTGGGCCCCCTGGCAAGGATGGAGAACAGGGTCCCGTGGGCCCCCCCGGTAAGGCTCAGCCCCCCCGAGTGCCCCGGCCGTGCAGGTGTGGCCGGACCCTGTCCCCAGGGGTCCTGCCCCAAGCTGGCCCTGCAGCAGCCCCTCCTCATCTTTCCTGCAGGGCTGCCTGGAGAGAGAGGTAGGATGGAACTGGGGGTGCGGGGGGGGCCAGGGGGGGCCAGGGAGGGCTGGGGGTGCGGGGGGGGCAGGGAGGGCTGGGGGAGCAGGGGGGGCAGGGGAGGGCTGGGGGTGCAGGGGGGGCCAGGGAGGGCTGGGGGCTGTGTGGGGAGCTGGGGGCAGTCCGGGCTGGCAGGGGGGGCACTGGGGGGCCGGGGTGGAGGGGGAGATGGGGACATGGTGGGGACACGGTCAGGGAGGGGCACAGACACTGAAGGGGGGGTATGGAGGGGTCACGGGGTGTGGCTGCTGGGTTTGGGGGACAGGGACTGCCGGGTTTGGGGGACAGGGACTGCTGGGTTTGGGGGACAGGGGCTGCCGGGTTTGGGGGACAGGGGCTGCCGGGTTTGGGGTACAGGAGCTGCTGGGTTTGGGGGACAGGGACTGCTGGGTTTGGGGGACAGGGACTGCTGGGTTTGGGGGACAGGGGCTGCTGGGTTTGGGGGACAGGGACTGCTGGGTTTGGGGGACAGGGGCTGCTGGGTTTGGGGGACAGGGGCTGCTGGAGGGACACAGGGGCTGCTGGGTTTGGGGGACAGGGACTGCCGGGTTTGGGGGACAGGGGCTGCTGGGTTTGGGGGACAGGGACTGCTGGGTTTGGGGGACAGGGGCTGCTGGGTTTGGGGGGACAGGGGCTGCTGGAAGGGGACAGGGGCTGCTGGAAGGGGACAGGGGCTGCTGGGTTTGGGGGACAGGGGCTGCCGGGTTTAGGGGACAGGGGCTGCTGGGTTTGGGGGACAGGAGCTGCTGGAAGGGGACAGGGGCTGCTGGGTTTGGGGCACAGGGGCTGCCGGGTTTAGGGGACAGGGGCTGCTGGCGGGTACCGGGGTGGCAGAGGGGTGATGGGGTGAGGAAGGGGACACAGCGGTGCCACACGCTGCCCCCGTGCCCAGGCGAGGTCGGGGAGCCGGGCTCGGTGCCCCGCGTGGCTTTCTCGGCCGCCCTGAGCACCCAGCGCACGGAGCCGGGCACCGTCCCCTTCGACCAAGTGCTGCTCAACGACGGCGGCGCCTACGACCCCGAGACAGGTGAGAGAGCCCTGGGCACCGTGGGGCTGCCCCGGGGGCTGCAGGGCGGTTTTGGGGTGCTGGGTGTTGCGGTAGGGGCTGTGGGGAAGGCGGGGGCTGCAGAGTCACAGGGGGAGCGCGATGTGGGATGGTGGCCGGGGGTTTTGGGATGATGTCGTGCCTGTCCCGGGGTGGCCCGCTGACCTCGGGGTGCTGCTCTGGGGGAGACCCGGCTCGGGGGGCACCAGGGCTCCCTGCAGGCCCCTGATCCGCCCTTCCTGCCGCAGGCACGTTCACGGTGCCGGTGCCCGGGCGGTACCTGGTGAGCGCGGTGCTGACGGGGCACCGGGGCGAGGCGCTGGAGGCCGTCCTGTCCCGCTCCGGCCACGGCATCGCCCGCCTGGACTCGGCCGGGTTCCAGCCCGAGGGGCTGGAGAAGGGGCCCGTGGCCGCTCAGGGCCCCAGCCCCGGAGCCCTGGGCGTCTTCAGCCTCCTGCTGCCGCTGGCGGCCGGCGAGACGCTGTGCGTGGATCTGGTGTCGGGGCGCCTGGCCCACGCCCCCGACGAGCCCCTCACGGTGTTCAGCGCCGCCCTCCTCTACGACTCGGACGAGCCCTAGGGCTGCCGGGACCCCCGCGGGGGCACAGCCAGGCCGGGGGTCCCCACGCCCTGCCGGGACCCCCACCCTCACCCCGTTATTTATCAGCACCCCCCAGCCCTCGCTGTCCCACCGTCACACCCTCCTGCCCCACAGCGCCCACCCTGGCCCCCCACGGCCCCCGGGCCCCCCACCGCCCCCCACGATAAAGATGCGGCACCGGGTTTTGTACCCGCGGCTCCCGTTCCATCCCTCGGCAGCGCGGGGACCTTGGGGGGGGGGTGGTGGCTGCCAGGTGTCACCACCGAGCTCCGTGGTGGCCCCAGCGGTGTCACCCTGTGCTCAGCAGGGTTTGGGGGTTTGGGGGATCTCCAGCTGGTTTGGCTGGGCTGGACTCGGGTCCAAGGAGGCTGGGAGGGGCTGCAGGCGTGTCCTGGGGTGCTGGGGATGGGGCTGCTGGGGGTGACAGACGGGACCACGTCGGTGCTGGATCCACCTCTGGGGCTGCTCCCAGCCCCGGCCATCGGCTCAGCCGTGGGTAACCCCATCCCTCCCTTCAGGGCTGTGCCCCGGCCTGCCAGGGGGTCCCGGGGGTGCCGATGGTGGAACAGGCTCCAGGTTGGGGCTGGGGCACCGGAACCTCCTCAGAGATCTGAGTTTTGGTCGTTCCTGTGCAGATATTTTGGTGCACAAAGTTCAGGATTTGGGGGATTTGGGGTGTCCAGCCCCAGTCGTGCCCCAGCTGTGCTGGGAGCTCATTAATGGTGAGGGTGGGACTGAGCCTTTGTCCTCGGGGCCTCTCGGTGTCTTCAGTGCCGTGGTCGGGTGGGCAGAGCGGCGTTTGTCTGTCTGTCTGTCTGTGTGTCTGTCTGTCCGTGCCCGGGTTCCTCAGCAGTTCATTGGGGGTTGGTGTGGGAGAGGCTCAGTGGCTGCTCTGTCAGTGCAGCTCCACTGAGGGATGTGTAAAAAACGTGAGGAAAATATCATCAAATCCCAGGATTTGATTTCACTGATCAAATCAGTGAGACGAGACCTTCCAGGCCAGCCAGTGCCACCCCTGCCAGGCAGGGACCCTAAATCCCCCCCAGTGCCACCCCTGCAGCAGGGACCCTAAATCCCCCCCCAGTGCCACCCCTGCCAGGCAGGGACCCTAAATCCCCCCCCCAGTGCCACCCCTGCCAGGCAGGGACACCTCCCACTGTCCCAGGGACACCTCCCACTGTCCCAGGGACACCTCCCACTGTCCCAGGCTGCTCCAGCCCCAATGTCCAGCCTGGCCTTGGGCACTGCCAGGGATCCAGGGGCAGCCACAGCTGCTCTGGGCACCCTGGGCCAGGGAATTCCTGCCCACCCTGCCAGGGAACAATTCCTGCCCCAGATCCCATCTAAATCTCCCCTTTTCCAGCTCAAAGCCATTCCCTGTGTCCTGTCCCTCTGTCCCTTGTCCCCAGTCCCTCTCCAGCTCTCCTGGAGCCCCTTCAGGCCCTGGAGGGGCTCTGAGCTCTCCCTGGAGCTTTTTTCCTGGCTGAACATTCCAAGTTCTCCCAGCTGGCTCCAGAGCAGAGGAGTTTCAGCCCTTGGAGCATTTCCATGGCCCCCTCTGCACCCACTTTTCCCAGTTTAATTTCAGTGGGATCCCCGCTCACAGCCAGCCATTCTGGCACTGCCCAGCCGGGCTCTCACCCTGCCCTGCTCTGAGGCAGAAAATCCCAACCTGAGCAGAATCTTTGGGAAATTGTTCCCCTCTGGCGTGGCGTTCCCGTTGTCAGCAGAAGGCGGAGATCCAGAGCCATGACAGGAATCCTTGGAGAGGAGGGAACTGAAACCTAGGGATGGTTTGATCTTTCTGCATTTAATCATTTAATCTTTTAATCTTTTAATCTTCCATCCACTTGTGAGATTCTCTGTCCCAGCCTGGGATCGTCCCTGGGCGGCTCCAGCCCCTCATGGCCCACGGGGTGCAAAGGGAAGGGGAGATTCCTGCTGGTGCCTTTCTAGGATTTACCAGGCTTAGAAGGATCAACGGCCTCCTAACCATGAGAAGGAAGAATTTTATGAGGAAAATGGGTGTGAGACTCTTCCTACAGCTCCTGGAACTGTGGAATCATTAACACTGGAAAATTCCCCTGACACCATCGAGTGTTCCTGACCATTCCCTGGCACTGCCCGGGCCAGCAGTGACCCCTGTCCCCAAGTGCCACATCCACAGGGCTTGGAAATCCCTGCAGGGATGGGGGGAATCCTCTACCTGCCCTGGGCTGGACAAACCTTTCCGTGAAGGAATTCTTCACAATGGCCCGGCCTGAGGCCATTTCCCCTTGTCCTGTCCCTGTGTCCCTGGGAGCAGAGCCCGACCCCCCCTGGCTGTCCCCTCCTGGCAGGGACTTGTGCAGAGCCACAAGGTCCCCCCTGAGCCTCCTTTTCTCCAGGCTCAGCCCCTTGCCCAGCTCCCTCAGCCCCTCCTGGGGCTCCATTCCCTTTTCCAGCTCCCTCAGCCCCTCCTGGGGCTCCATTCCCTTTTCCAGCTCCCTCAGCCCCTCCTGGGGCTCCATTCCCTTTTCCAGCTCCCTCAGCCCCTCCTGGGGCTCCATTCCCTTTTCCAGCTCCCTCAGCCCCTCCTGGGGCTCCATTCCTTTTCCAGCTCCCTCAGCCCCTCCTGGGCCTCCATTCCCTTTTCCAGCTCCCTCAGCCCCTCCTGGGCCTCCATTCCCTTTTCCAGCTCCCTCAGCCCCTCCTGGGGCTCCATTCCCTTTTCCAGCTCCCTCAGCCCCTCCTGGGGCTCCATTCCCTTTTCCAGCTCCCTCAGCCCCTCCTGGGGCTCCATTCCCTTTTCCAGCTCCCTCAGCCCCTCCTGGGGCTCCATTCCCATTCCAGCTCCCTCAGGCCCTCCTGGGGCTCCATTCCCTTTTCCAGCTCCCTCAGCCCCTCCTGGGCCTCCATTCCCTGCCCAGCTCCCTCAGCCCCTCCCGGGGCTCTGACTCTGAGTTTTTCCAGTCCCACAGGGCTGCTCTGACCTGCCTGTTCTAGGCTGGATCATTTTTGTGGTTACTGGGGGTTTAATCCCCTCCAGGGTCTGGGGATGGGCAGAGCAGAGCTGTGGGGTGCTGCAGGCTCCCTTAGGCAGAGCAGGATGAGGCAGCTGAGGAAGATCATCCATGATCCTTTATCCATTATCCTTTATCCACTATCCATTATCCATTATCCATTATCCATTATCCTTTATCCACTATCCATTATCCATTAACATTCATTATCCATTATCCATTATCCATTAACGTTCATTACCCACGAATGCATTCCAGAAAGTGAACTGGACATTGATCCCACCGAGGAGGGCAGGATCAGCTGCCCTGGATCTGCTGCCTCTGCAGACAACCTTGAAGTGAGAGGGGTCCTAATTATCCCTGCTAATTAGTTCTAATTAATTCTAATTCTATAATTAATAATAAAAAAGGTGATAGGATGTGCCTGAGGATGGGAGGGAGCCCCGATGTGCAGGGATGTCCCAGCTCGGTGTCATTGACCCCTGGCATTGTCATTCCCGGGGGAGAATTGGAATGGAGTGAGCGAGTGAAACTGAAACCACCGCCTGGAATGTCGGACTGTCACTCACTGCCAGACACCCCCAGCACAGGGAGCAGCACCCCTGACCTCAAAAACCAAATCCCCTTGACCTCAGCTGGGGCTGGGGAACGCCCGGAGCCGTGGGATCAGTGCTGGGCATTTCCAGAGCTGTAATTCCAAACACGCAGGGCCTCACTCCTGTGAGAAAACACAGGGTGCAGATAAAACACCCCAAACACGCTCACAGCTCCCAGACAGGAACAGCCTTTTCCCTCCTCTGAACTGAAATTAAACCAATCCTGGCCTGGGGGAGGATTAAAGGAAGTTTTGGCGCTGGGCTCTCCTGTCCGTGGGATTTATTGGCACAGATCAGTCACAGAATCTCCTGCCTCAAAGGAGAGACCTGGACAAAGAAACCCCTGAGGATTAAAGGAAGTTTTGGTGCTGGGCTCTCCTGTGAGATTTATTGGCACAGATCAGTCACAGAATCTCGTGCCCCAAAGGAGAGACCCAAAGAAACCCCTGGGGATTAAAGGAAGTTTTGGTGCTGGGCTCTGCTGTGGGATTTATTGGCACAGATCAATCTCCTGCCTCAAACGAGGGACCCAAAGAAACCCCTGAGGATTAAAGGAAGTTTTGGTGCTGGGCTCTCCTGTGGGATTTATTGGCACAGATCAGTCAGAATCTCCTGCCTCAAACGAGGGACCCAAAAAAACCCCTGGAGATTAAAGGAAGTTTTGGTGCTGGGCTCTCCTGTCCGTGGGATTTATTGGTGCAGATCAGTCACAGAATCTCCTGCCTCAAACAAGAGACCCAAAAAAACTCCTGAGGATTAAAGGAAGTTTTGGTGCTGGGCTCTCCTGTGGGATTTATTGGCACAGATCAGTCACAGAATCTCCTGCCTCAAAGGAGAGACCTGGACAAAGAAACTCCTGAGGATTAAAGGAAGTTTTGGCCCTGGGCTCTCCTGTGGGATTTATTGGTGCAGATCAATCACAGAATCTCCTGCCTCAAAGGAGAGACCCAAAGAAACCCCTGGGGATTAAAGGAAGTTTTGGTGCTGGGCTTTCCTGTGGGATTTATTGGCACAGATCAATCTCCTGCCTCAAACGAGGGACGCGGACAAAGAAATTCCTGAGGATTTCATGGAATTGCAGAATTATTCCCATTGGAAATGACCTTAAATCTCATCTCGTTCCACCCCTGCCATGGCAGGAACAGCTTCCACTAGAACAGATCACTGCAGGCACCTGGAATGACCCACCCTGCGTGTGCATGTCCAGGTGTCCATGTGTGTGTCCGTCTGTCTGTGTGTGTCTGTCCGTCTGTCTGTGTGTCTGTCTGTGTGTGTCTGTCCGTCTGTCTGTGTGTCTGTCTGTCCGTGTGTCTGTGTGTCTGTCTGTCTGTGTGTCCGTGCTAAAGAAACTTCCCTGTCTGAGCATTCTGGAGCCACCCTGGCAGTGACACGGGCACCCTGCAGCTGCATCCTCCACCTTCCCTCAGTCAGCCCAGCTCCCCTCTGCCTCCGTCCCAGGTTTCCCATCACGGAGTCTCAGATGTCCCAGCCTTTAAAATAATTTAAATTTGGTGCAATAATTAGTAACGAAACAACGGCCTGAGCTGGTGCTGTGGGAAGGGACCGAGAATAAAGGAACCCTTGGGCTCCCAGCCTGAGCAGGGCAGGTTTGGGGCCGTTGGTTCCTGCAGTGTCCTGCATTATCCCAAATCCCAAACTGAACAGAATTAGGGCAGCAGGATTGTGATAAGGCAGAAATTCTTACCGATTTTAAATCACAGAGGATTCTCAGAAGCCATTTAGCATCAAGACTCGATCGTTCTGTACCTGCTGACACGCTGGGTCGGCGTTCTCCATCCCAGCTGGGACACAATTCCCGGCATGGCCAAGACGCCTCCCCAGGAGCTTTCCTGTCCCTCGCAGAGCTCAGCAGTCCCAGCCCCTGTGAAATGACACCTCTGTCTGATTGCACTGGCACAGCCCGGTGCTAAAACTCCTCCCTGGCCTCCCAAAGCGGCCCTGCCTGCAGCACAAACCATTCCAAGTTCTGTCACCTCGGGGATTAATCTTGGTTAATTACCCCAAGCTCTTTTCTGATGGTCACGCTGTTGATTTAACCACGTCCTCTCACCTTGCATTGGAAATGGGGCTGGGTTTGTTGCCTTGCATGTACAGGCAGAAAAGCTGAAGGCAGCTTATCAAAATAAGGATAAGAGAATAGAACTCCGGGCTGGCAGAGAAAAAAAAGAAAGAAAAAGAAAAAGAGAAAGAGAAAGAAAAAGAAAAAGAAAAAATGAGAAAGAAAAAGAGAAAGAGAAAGAAAAAGAGAAAGAAAAAGGAAAAGAAAAAGAGAAAATGAGAAAGAAAAAGAGAAAATGAGAAAGAAAAAGGGAAAAAGAGAAAGAAGAAGAGAAAATGAGAAAGAGAAAGAGAAAAAGAAAAAGAAAAGAAAAAGAAAAAAAAAGAAAAAGAGAAAGAGAAAGAGAAAGAAAAGAAAAGAAAAAAGAAAAAGAAAAAAGAAAAAGAAAAAGAAAAAGAAAAGAAAAAGAAAAGAAAAAGAAAAGAAAAAGAAAAGAAAAAGAAAAAAAAAGAAAAAGAAAAAAGAAAAAGAAAAAAGAGAAAGAGAAAGAAAAAGAGAAAGAGAAAGAAAAAGAAAAAGAAAAAGAAAAAGAAAAAGAAAAAGAAAAAGAAAAAGAAAAAGAAAAAGAAAAGAAGCTTTTTTGTGAGCTTTTTTCCCGCTAAATTTGGAGAATTCTGAGTTTATCTGACGCTGGCTTTGAAAACAGGCAGAGCTTAGAGAAATCCAACTCCTGAATATTTTAATAAAGAAAAAGGAAATTTCTGAGCTCTGTGGGGATTTCACACAGAGCACTGAGCTCGGGTGACATTTCCACGCCTGTTCCCAGCCCAGGTGACATTTCCACACCTGTTCAGGTGACATTTCCACACCTGTTCAGGTGACATTTCCACACCTGTTCAGGTGACATTTCCCAGGTCCCAGCTGGGGTGACATTTCCATCCCAGCCCAGGTGACATTTCCATGTCTGTCCCAGCCCAGGTGACATTTCCATCCCAGCTCAGGTGACATTTCCATCCCAGCCCAGGTGACAATTCCCAGGTCCCAGCCCAGGTGACATTTCCATCCCAGCTGAGGTGACATTTCCCAGGTCCCAGCCCAGGTGACATTTCCCAGGTCTCAGCCCAGGTGACATTTCCATCCCAGCCCAGGTGACATTTCCATGTCTGTCCCAGCCCAGGTGACATTTCCCAGGTCCCAGCTCCGGTGACAATTCCCAGGTCCCAGCTCAGGTGACATTTCCATCCCAGCTCAGGTGACATTTCCATCCCAGCCCAGGTGACATTTCCATCCCAGCCCAGGTGACAATTCCCAGGTCCCAGCCCAGGTGACATTTCCAAGGTCCCAGCCCAGGTGACAATTCCCAGGTCCCAGCCCAGGTGACATTTCCCAGGTCCCAGCTCGGGTGACATTTCTGTCCCAGCCCAGGTGACAATTCCCAGGTCCCAGCCCAGGTGACAATTCCCAGGTCCCAGCCCAGGTGACATTTCCATCCCAGCTCCGGTGACATTTCCCAGGTCCCGGCTCAGGTGACATTTCCATCCCAGCCCAGGTGACATTTCCCAGGGTCCCAGCCCAGGTGACATTTCCATGCCTGTTCAGGTGACATTTCCCAGGTCCCAGCTCCGGTGACAATTCCCAGGTCCCGGCTCAGGTGACATTTCCATCCCAGCCCAGGTGACATTTCCCAGGGTCCCAGCCCAGGTGACATTTCCACGCCTGTTCAGGTGACAATTCCCAGGTCCCAGGGTCACGGTGGCAGTGGCAGCTCGGGCAGTTTCTCAGAGGGGCCCCGAGGCTCAGCCCGCAGAACTTTTGGCTTTCTGAACTCCCCAGAGAGGAGCCTTGGCCAGGCCGGATCCAGGCCCAGCCTTGGATTCTCAGCAGTTTAAGTAACTCTGTCCCGTAGGATTAAAGACTGCAGAGCAGCTGTTATTGTGCAAAATGAATTATTTATTATGACAAATGGTTAGAGGAAAGATTTTATTTAGAATTATTTGTTACACGGTATAAAAGCCAAAACTGCTTGGGAGTGCATAGTGCAGTGCAGTGCAGTATATCAAAGCAATTATATCAAAGCAATTATATCAAAACAATTATATCAAAGCAATTATATCAAAGCAATTATATCAAAGAATTATATTAAAGAATTATATTAAAACAATTATATTAAAGCAATTGTATCAAAGAATTATATTAAAGAATTATATTAAAGCAATTAAATTAAAGAATTATATTAAAACAATTATATTAAATCAATTATATCAAAGCAATTATATTAAACAATTATATTAAAACAATTATATTAAAGAATTATATATTAAAACAGTTATATTAAATCAATTATATTAAAACAATTATATCAAAGCAATTATATTAAAACAATTATATTAAATCAATTTTATTAAAGCAGTTACACTAAAGCAAGCAAAAAGAAACAATTATTAATCAGAGTTTGATGTAACTCACCACACCAGGTGGGCAGGTTTCCTTCTCTTAAACACCCGAGGACTTAAGGATATTTTCCTTAAATATCCTTAAATTATTTTAAGGATCTTTAATCCAGGGATATTTTCCTTAAATATCCTTAAATTATTTTAAGGATCTTTAATCCAGGGATATTCTCCTTAAATATCCTTAAATTATTTTAAGGATCTTTAATCCAGGGATATTTTCCTTAAATATCCTTAAATTATTTTAAGGATCTTTAATCCAGGGATATTTTCCTTAAATATCCTTAAATTATTTTAAGGATCTTTAATCCAGGGATATTTTCCTTAAATATCCTTAAATTATTTTAAGGATATTTAATCCAGGGATATTTTTCTTGCTTCTCAGGGCAGAAAACCTCACACACACTCCCAGAAGGAACGTGGGAGAACTGAATGTCTGAGGCTGGGCTGGACTTTTTGTGTCAGGTGATGTCACTGCCAGTCACATGTGTCCCTGCAAGTCCCCTACATGTCCCCTGCATGTCCCCAGGCCAGCCTGGCAGCTCTCTGAGCAGGGCAGAGCCTCCTGCAGCACTCCTGGAAAGGGAAGCAGCCCCAGGGCTTCGCTCTGACTCCAGGCTCAGTCTGAAAATTGGGAATTCCTGGCGAGCTGGGCAGCACTTTGGGATTATTTTTTTGGTTTGGTTTGGGGTTTTTTTGGTGGTTTTCTTTTGGTTTTTTTCTTTCTTTTTTTTTGTGTTTTGTTTGTTTGTTTGTTTGTTTGGGGTTTTTTTGGGTTGTTTTGTTTTGTTTTGGGTTTTTTTGGGTTTTTTTTTTTTTTGTGTGTGGGGGGAAGCAGTATAAATGATTAAATATTCCTTGACAAAATTGGCTTTTCCCCAGTTTTCCACAGCCCAGCACCATTTTGAGTCACCTCTAACTTCTCCCCTCATCTCTGTTCTCCTGCTGAGCTGCCCCTCTCAGACCCAGGACTGTCAGGTGTGGCCTTTGTCCCCACAGCACGCTGTCCCCGTGGATGTGACAATCCTGCCCTTCCCAGAACGTCCCTGTTCGTGTCACCCCCGCAAAACGCAGCCCAAGAATCTGGGCTGGGGTTGAGTCATTTTCCTCTTCCCAGCTGGCCCGCACATGTCAGAGCCCCCAGTTCTGCTCCACGGGCCTGCTCCGTGCTGGGAGGGGTCCCTGGGTCCCCACAGACCCCTGGGATGTCCCTGTCCCTGCAGGATGATGTCCCTGGGTCCCCACAGACCCCTGGAGTGTCCCTGTCCCTGGGTCCCCACAGACCCCTGGGATGTCCCTGTCCCTGCAGGATGATGTCCCTGGGTCCCCAGAGACCCCTGGGATGTCCCTGTCCATGTTGGGAGGGGTCCCTCCTGTCCCTGGGTCCCCAGAGGCCCCTGGGGTGTCCCTGTCCCTGCAGGATGATGTCCCTGGGTCCCCAGAGGCCCCTGGGATGTCCCTGTCCCTGCAGGATGATGTCCCTGGGTCCCCACAGAGCCCTGGAGTGTCCCTGTCCCTCTAGGATGATGTCCCTGGGTCCCCAGAGGCCCCTGGGATGTCCCTGTCCCTGCAGGATGATGTCCCTGGGTCCCCACAGACCCCTGGGATGTCCCTGTCCCTGCAGGATGATGTCCCTGGGTCCCCAGAGGCCCCTGGAATGTCCCTGTCCCTGCAGGATGATGTCCCTGGGTCCCCAGAGGCCCCTGGAGTGTCCCTGTCCCTGCAGGATGATGTCCCTGGGTCCCCACATGCCCCTGGGATGTCCCTGTCCCTGCAGGATGATGTCCCTGGGACTGGGCTGAGTGAGGAACAGCAGCTGGGTCAGCCCAGGGGTCACCAGCAATGCCCATCCCTGCTCACTGGTGATGCTCTCCCCTCAGACAGGGCCTCAGGCTGGCTGGGCTCCAGCTGTTCCTTCCATCCCAGTCCCCTCCAGGTGTCTCCTGTGTGGCTCTGGAGCCTGGGCTGCTGCTGCAGCACCTGGAGCCAGCTGGGGCCAGCACCCCTGGGTTCCTGTGGCACCTCTCCAAAAATGATTCTGTCTCTCAGTCCTCAGCCCGAGGTTCAGTCGGTTCTTCCAGCCCAGGAATCCAATCCCAAAACCCCACACCTGAGGTTCAGTCGGTCCTTCCAGCCCAGGAATCCCAAAACCCCACACCTGAGGTTCAGTCAGTCCTTCCAGCCCAGGAATCCAATCCCAAAACCCCAAACCTGAGGTTCAGTCAGTTCTTCCAGCCCAGGAATCCAATCCCAAAACCCCACACCTGAGGTTCAGTCAGTTCTTCCAGCCCAGGAATCCAATCCCAAAACCCCAAACCCGAAGTTCAGTCATTCCTTCCAGCCCAGGAATCCCAAAACCCCAAACCTGAGGTTCAGTCAGTTCTTCCAGCCCAGGAATCCAATCCCAAAACCCCACACCCGAGGTTCAGTCGGTTCTTCCAGCCCAGGAATCCAATCCCAAAACCCCACACCTGAGGTTCAGTCGGTTCTTCCAGCCCAGGAATCCAATCCCAAAACCCCACACCCGAGGTTCAGTCGGTTCTTCCAACCCAGAAATCCAATCCCAAAACCCCACACCTGAGGTTCAGTCAGTCCTTCCAGCCCAGGAATCCAATCCCAAAACCCCACACCTCTCACGTGCCTTTTGGGACCAGACAGGGGAGGTTCATTTTGTTCTCTCTGGATCTGTCATCCATTGCCCCTTCCCCTAAATGAAGCCGAAATATTTCCCTTTGCTTTTGGCCCAGCTGAGGTTTGGATGGAGGTGAACCAGGGAAAACCTCCAGGCAGAGGCACCTCAATCCCAATTGCTGAGGATGAACAGGAGCCAACCCCTCAGAGCCAACTGGAATTTTGTACCTTGGTGCATTTTGTCTATCAAGAGCCAAAATTCTCTGCAGATTCAAGGGTTCATACCATCAACCACCAAAAAAAAATCACAGCAGAACTTTAAAAGAATTTTCTCATTTAATTTTCTTTTTTTAAGTATCACAGGACATCATTCCCTCCTCCATGAAGGGGCCAAACAAATCATCAGGCACCTGCTTGGGGAGGACTCTGTGGATCATCCTCCTGGAAGGAAATGAAACCGTTTCCCCAGGTTAATTTGAATATTTAAATTATTTTATTAATATTAATAACATTAGATTTAAAATTCAAACTCTTTCCTGTTGCTGCCAGTGCAGCAAACCAGGCACGGGTTCAGTTATGGACAGAACCCAGAAATTCCTCAAGAACAACCACAGGCTCTCCTCACTCTGAAAAAAATCTTCAAATATTATTTAAATTATTTAATATTATTATTATTTTCCTCTCAGCTAACAGAAGTTTACATGGAGGAAAATTCACTTTTAGAAACACACAGAGAACAGCCCCATTACAAGCACTGCACAGGAATCTCATAGGGATTCAAAAATAATTCAGTGTTTCAGGTGACATCTGGAGAAGCTGCTGCTGGTGTAGGATTTCAAATCTGCTCCTCAATGCCCCGCTCAGACAGGGACAAAGGGATGCAGAGCTCCCTGAATTCCTGTTTGAGGAGATCCCGTCTCGGATCCCAGGCTGGTAGCCTACCGAGAATTGCGGGTAAAGTCCTTTTCTCCAAGCCCCGTGCCAGAAGGAAGAGTCAGGATGCGTCGATTTCTTTATCATAATTGTTTGTTCATTCGATGTTCCAAAATATTTTCTCTTCAGCCGGCGTAGGTGTCACCTACACTGCTGCCCAAGGCTGTCTGTGCCACTCATGGGCGGTTGTAATCTTTTATACTAATTGTTACATCCTAATTGTTTTTACTATTGTACCAATATCTACCACCTTTATTAAACTGTGCACATTTACACTAAACCAGTAAGAAAATGCCACCACCTCACCCGAAGATGGAGGACAAGAAGAAGAAAGACAAGGGACACACCCCAATCCCTCCATCTTGTCTCCTTGAGCCTCCTTTGTGAACCCCCAAAATCCACATTAATACACAAAAACAAGTTACTTAATATCCTATAATCACACACTTGTGACTTGTAATTCTTCATATAACGTTGGCAATCGCTCCCAAGGGCTAAAATCAAGGGCACTGGGGTTTTTATCACTGTACCAGGGTCTCGGGACCCCCTCCTGGGGTCTCGGACTGCCTGGGACATCTAAAGGGATGTCCTGGGTTCCGACAATGCCGTGTGCACATAACAGAGTGATCGCCTCCTCCTGTGTGTGTTTGTGCTCCACACACCGTGTCTGGGCACGGATTTGCCAAAGAAACTCTAAAAGTGCCTTAAGGGAATTACCAGACATGAAAGCAGCACAGGACAGAGCCCAGGATTCCACACAACTTCTCTCTTCACCAACTCTGCCCTCCACCTTTTCTCTCTCTCACAGATCAGTGAGGCCTCAAACCATCCCCAATGTTCCCAATTGCACAATTTCGGCCAAGAGTGACCCCTTGCTGTGTTGGATGTAGTAAAAATAATAAAAACCTTTAACTCCAGCCCCCAGTTTGCCTTACGAGGGAGCCCAGAGGCCTCCAGGCCTGGTGAGACCCCAAACCCTCCCGTGCCCCTTTAGGGGTGCCCTCAGCCCCCTAAATGAGACCCCAGACACCCCAAATTCCCCTCAGGCCATGCATTCACACTCAAACCAAGGCAGGAATTTCACGGATTGTACAAAATTCTGCACCCGCAGACAGACTGAGAGATTTGGAGCAATTTAAGTCACAAATCCCGATCATCCACATTGAATCTGCTCCAGGAATTTTAACCCTTTTGGCTCCTCCTTGCTCCATAGATCCAGGTGAGCTGTGAGCTCACCCAGCGCTGGCAGGCGGTGTTTGGAGCAGGGAGGGGATGGCCCGGGTCACACCCGGGTCACACCCGGGTCACACCCGGGTCACCGAGGGAACTTTCCTGTCTGAGCGTCCCGGAGCTGCCCCGGCAGCCACGCCCGCCCCACCTGAGCTGGGACCGAAGCCCCCCGGCAGCTGCACCGCCCACCCTTCCCCAGCCAGAACCGCCGGCCCCAGGTTCCCCACTGAGCCTCAGACGTCTCAGTCCTTCAAATAATTAAATCATTTAATCATGGTTCATTAATTAAATAACAAATTAAAGCCCCAGCTGGTGGCTCCAGGGAGGGACCCCAAATAAAGCCGCTCTGCGCTCTTACCCCGTCCCGGTGTGGGCACAGGAAAGGTTGGAGTCCCCGGTTCCCGCTGTGTCCGAGTGTCCCCCGCCTGGCGGGGACACCGGGACTTTCACTGTGCGAGGTGGCGGCAGCTCCGGCCCTTCCTGGGGCTCCCCGCGGCGGCTCAGCCCGGAGCTGCCCCCGAGCGGCCGGCACGGAGCGCGCCCAGCAGCTGCGTCCGTGTGTCCGTGTGTCCGTGTGTCCGTGTGTCCTTGTCTGTGTGTCCGTGTGTCCGTGTGTCCGTGTGTCCGTGTCCGTGTGTCCGCGTCCGTGTGTCCTTGTCTGTGTGTCCGTGTGTCCGTGTGTCCGCGTCCGTGTGTCCGCGTCCGTGTGTCCGTGTGTCCGTGTGTCCGTGTCCGTGTGTCCGTGTGTCCGTGTGTCCGTGTGTCCGTGTGTCCGCGTCCGTGTGTCCGTGTGTCCGTGTGTCCGTGTGTCCGTGTGTCCGTGTGTCCGCGTCCGTGTGTCCGTGTGTCCGTGTCCGTGTGTCCGTGTGTCCGTGTGTCCGTGTGTCCGTGTGTCCGTGTGTCCGTGTGTCCGTGTGTCCTTGTCTGTGTGTCCGTGTGTCCGTGTGTCCGTGTGTCCGCGTCCGTGTGTCTGTGTCCGTGTGTCCGTGTGTCCGTGTGTCCGCGTCCGTGTGTCCGCGTGTCCGTGTGTCCGTGTGTCCGTGTGTCCGTGTTTGTGTCCATGTCCGTGTGTCCGTGTGTCCATGTCCCTGTGTCCATGTCCGTGTGTCCCCGTGTCCCTGTCCGTGTGTCCCTGTGTGTCCATGTCCGTATGTCCCTGTATCCGTGTGTGTCCGTGTGTCCCTGTGTGTCCATGTCCGTATGTCCCCGTATCCGTGTGTCCCTGTGTGTCCCCGTGTCCCTGTCCCGCCGTGCGCGCTCCCTGCGGGAGGGGGCGTGGCCCGGGCGGCCCCACATGACCACGCCCCCGAGGGCCCGGCTCGGCTGCGGGCGCTGATTGGCGGCTGAGCGAGGGGGCGGGGCCAAAACTTTGCCCGTGCCCGGTGCGGTTCTGTCCCTGTCCCGTTCTCGGTCCCTGTCCCGGTCCCTGTCCCTGTCCCGTTCTCGGTCCCTGTCCCTGTCCCGGTCCCGGTCCCGCACCGCAGCGGCCCGGGATGGCGGCAGAGGCGGGCGGCGCCGCGGGGAAGCGGCGGATCATGTGCGTGGGGCTGGTGTGCCTGGACATCATCAGCGTGGTGGAGACTTTCCCAGCCGAGGACTCCGACACCAGGTACCGGCAGCGGGGGGGCTCCCCCGGTGTCCCCCACACCGGCCCCGCGCCCACCGCCGCCTCTGGTGTCCCGCAGGTGCCTGTCGCAGAGGTGGCAGCGCGGCGGGAACGCCTCCAACTCCTGCACGGTGCTGGCGCTGCTGGGAGCGCCCTGCGCCTTCATGGGCTCGCTGGCCCCCGGCCCCGCCGCTGAGTAAGTGGGGTGCGGGACTCCCCCCTGCCGGGGCACCGGGCCGGCCCGCCCTGACACCTCAGTGACCCCTCGGTGCTGCTGCCGCCGGCCTTCACCCCCCGGAGGTTCCCCGGTGGTTCCCTGGTGGCTCCCCGGTTCCCGCGGCTCCCCTCATGCCGCTCCCTGTCCCCCAAAGTTTCATCACGGCGGATTTCCAGCGCCGGGGTGTGGACACGGCACACGTGGCCTGGCATCCCCGCGGACACGTTCCCTGCGCCTGCTGCCTCGTCAACGCCACCAGCGGCTCCCGCACCATCGTCCTGCACGACACGTAAGGGAACGGCCGCAGCCCCGAGCGAGCCCGCTGCCCACGGGCGGCGCTGGGCTGTGCCAGCTCGGGTTCCAGGGATTTCCCGACCGCTGCCTGCCCGGTGCCAGGCGGGGGGACTCGCAGTAATCCCGCTGTCACCTCCAGTGGTCCCTGCAATCCTGTCACCGCCAATGGTCCCTGCAGCCCTGTCACCGCCAATGGTCCCTGCAATCCTGTCACCTCCAGCGGTCCCTGCAGCCCTGTCACCGCCAATGGTCCCTGCAGCCCTGTCACCGCCAGTGGTCCCTGCAGCCCTGTCACCGCCAGTGGTCCCTGCAATCCTGTCACCTCCAATGGTCCCTGCAGCCCTGTCACCGCCAGTGGTCCCTGCAGCCCTGTCACCACCAGTGGTCCCTGCAGCCCTGTCACTGCCAGTGGTCCCTGGAGCCCTGTCACCACCAATGGTCCCTGCAGCCCTGTCACTGCCAGTGGTCCCTGGAGCCCTGTCACCACCAATGGTCCCTGCAGCCCTGTCACCACCAATGGTCCCTGCAGCCCTGTCACCACCAGTGGTCCCTGCAATCCTGTCACCTCCAGTGGTCCCTGCAGCCCTGTCACCTCCAGTGGTCCCTGCAGCCCTGTCACCGCCAGTGGTCCCTGGAGCCCTGTCACCTCCAGTGGTCCCTGCAGCCCTGTCACCTCCAGTGGTCCCTGCAGCCCTGTCACCTCCAGTGGTCCCTGGAGCCCTGTCACCACCAATGGTCCCTGCAGCCCTGTCACCACCAATGGTCCCTGCAGCCCTGTCACCTCCAGTGGTCCCTGCAGCCCTGTCACCACCAATGGTCCCTGCAGCCCTGTCACCTCCTCCCGGTGCTGCCAGCACTGGTGGTGATATCCCCACACAGCCACAACCCCTGGAGTGCAGGACAGCCGGCACGGCCCCGCGGGGATAACGTGGTGCCCTGACCGTGCCAAGGGGTCAGGGGCTGTTAGGCATGGCTGACCCCCAGGCCCCAGCGTGGCCGTGGCTGTGCTGCCCTTCCAATCCAGCTCAGGGTCCCGGGTGCCATCATTAATGATTCACCCGGGCAGTGCCACCTCCGGGACCTCTGTCCCGGTGGCGTGGGGCCCTCCACGGCCCCTGGAACTGCCCTTCGGCCCGGCCGTGTGCCCCGCGGAGGGTCCCCCATGTCCCACCCGCCTCTGTCCCACAGCAACCTGCCCGACGTGACCGCCCGACACTTCGAGAGGGTCGACCTTGCCCAGTACAAGTGGATCCACTTCGAGGTGAGCCCGAGGCTCGGGGGATTCAAGGGTCTGGGGGATCCTCGGTGCTGGGGAAAATCCCTCGGGCTGTAGGAAAGGACCCCCAGGACCTGAGGGAATCCCTCGGTTTGGGGGACATCCCCAATGGGGGAGCATCCCCGGGGCCGAGGGACCTCCCGGGATCGGCCAATCCCCGGTAATGCCGGCGCCGTGCTCGTGTCCGCAGGCCCGGAACGCGGCGGAGCAGGACGCGATGCTGGAGCGGGTGGAGCGGCACAACCGGGCAGCGGCTCCGGAGCGGCGGGTCCGGATCTCGGTGGAGGTGGAGAAGCCGCGGGAGGAGCTGCTGCCGCTGATGAGGCGGGGACACGTGGTGCGGAGCGGGGCCGGGGCGGTGGGGCGGGATCGCCTGTGTGATCACCTGTCCTGGTGGCCTGTGTGATCACCTGTGTGATCACCTGTCCTGATGGCCTGTGCGATCACCTGTGCCATCACCTGTCCTGATGGTCTGTGTGATCACCTCTCTGACCGCCTGTCCTGGCCTTGGCCAAAGGCGTGGTGGGGTCGATGTCCGGACAGGAGTGGTCAGATCCGCATGGGGCGCGGCCCAGCGGGATTTGGGAGTCCTGGCCCGGGGGTATCAGGCCTCGGGGGTGCAGGGGTGCGGCGTTTGGATGTAGGGGTGCAGGAGGGGTCTGGGGTCTGAGGGTGTGGTCGGGGTGTGGTCAGGGGGTGCAGGCGGGCTCTGGGGACTCCCCCAGGGCACAGGTCTGATCGCACCTGGTGGGGGTCCCGGGGGCTGCCCCCCGCCCCAGCCCTTCTCCCACAGGTGTTCATCAGCAAGGACCTGGCCCGGCACTTCGGGTACCAATCGGCCCCCGAGGCCCTGAAGGGGCTGCGGGGGCGCATCCAGCCAGGGTAGGGGGGTCCCTGAGAGGGGCCGGGGGGCCGGGGGGCACACGGTGTGCCCGAGACCCACCTCCCACTCCCCCAGGGCCACGCTGATCTGCGCTTGGGCTGAGGAGGGCGCTGACGCCATGGGGCCCGACGGGGAGCTGGTGCACTCGGACGCCTTCCCCCCGGAGAGCCTCGTGGACACGCTGGGGGCTGGGGACACCTTCAATGCCGCCGTCATCTTTGCACTGGCAGAAGGTGGGCACAAACACGGCACGGCCACGGCACGGCCGCGGTTCAGTTTGGCACGGCCAGGGTTCAGTTTGGCACGGCCGCGGTTCAGTTTGGCACGGCCGCGGTTCAGTTTGGCACGGCCACATCTCATCCTGGGCCCCACCCCCAGGGAGGACCCTGCAGGACGCCCTCACCTTCGGCTGCCGGATCGCGGGCAGGAAATGCGGGATCCAGGGCTTCGATGGCATTGTCTGAGCTTGTTCCTGGAGCCCTCTGCACCCCACAGGCACCCCACATCCCCACTGCATCCAACAACCCCCAGTAAAACCCCACGTGCACCACCACTGCCTCCTGTGCCCCCATGCCCTGGCCGGGGTCCCGCTGCCCCTGGGATGCACTGACCACAGCCAAGGTCACCAGCAGTGCCTCTATTTCTCCATCCCACACATCACTGGAGGGCACCACACGACCCCAGCCCTCCCTGGGGCATCCCCCTGTCCACGCTGTGCCCTGAGCAGGGGAGCAGCCAGGGCACTGCAGCCCCCACTGCCTACCCCTCCCCATGGTCCCTCCAGGCTGGGGCTGCCTGCTCCTCTGAGCCTTCAGCCTCAGGGGCTTCCTCTTCCTCTGTGCCCTCAGTCTTGGGGGCTTTGGCCCCAGGGACGTCTTCTGCCTCCAAGGCCTCAGCACTGGGAGGTTCCACCTGGAGGGATTCCAGCTTGGGGGCTCCATCCTCAGGGGCTCCACTCTGGGGGTCTCCTGCCTCAGCATCTGCCTGTCCTGGGCTTCTCAACCCCAGGTCCTGCCTGGGCATCTCTGCACCCTCTGCAGGCACAGCCCCAACCTCTGCCTGCTGCTCTGGGGGGGTTTGTCCTGGGGGTCCCTGGTCCTGGCCAGGCAGGAGCTTCTCGGGGGGGTCCAGCAGCTCGGAGGGGTCCAGCAGCCCGTCCCCATTCAGGTCCTGCCTTGCCAGGGCTTGGTCCACCAGGGCAGCCACCTATGGGGACAGGGAACAGGGAACAGGATGAGGGCCCAGCCCAGCGGCTCAGTGGGGTGTGAGGAGCCGTCCCTGTGGGACCCACCATGTCAGGGTCTGGCTGCTCCCCAGCCTGAGCCAGCACCGTGCCCAGCAACTGCAGCAGCTCCAACCCATCCAGGCGCCTGCTCTGGTCATGGTCATGCAGCACGAAGAGGTAGAGCAGGGCTGTGGGGCAGGGGGTGCTGTGGGGCTGGGGTCTCTGGCCCCTCCAGCCCCTCAGCCCCCGTCAGTGCCCCGCTGGCCTTACCCTGCTCCCGTGTCATGGTCTCCACGTCCTGCTGAGGCGGCCCCAGGCTCCGCACCGCGCTCCACAGCAGCCTAGGGGGAGCGGGGCTGGAGTGGGCAGCTCTGCACCTGCCCCATGGCCCACCTTGCCCCATGGGCACCATCCATGCCCCCCACCCATCACCGTGCAGCCCCCAGCCCCAATGCACAGCCCTGGGCCATGGGGGGGTCCCGGTGCTGTGGGGGTCCCCAGGACTCACTGCAGAGCAGGCGACTCCGGGCTCAGCGGGTCTGGATACGGATCCACCATTGTGGCCGTGGGGGCGTCAGGCCTGGCAGGAGAACAGGGGGGTTACCAGTGCCCCTGGGGGGCTGCCCGAGCCCCCCCGGCAGATCCATGAGTCCCATCCTTCACTCGGACCCCCGTGCTTGCCCACAGCCACATCGGCATCGTGTACTCCACCTGCACCTGTGCCCCTGTACCCACGAAAACACCACAGCTCCCCCTTCCCTTATCTGTGTCCCCCCCACATCTTCCCCTTCCCTTAACCGTGTCCCCCGCATTCCAGCGCCTCGGTAACTCTGCCCCCCACACCTTCCTCTTCCCTTATCCGTGTCCCCCCATTCCAGCGCCTCGGTAACTCTGCCCCCCACACCTTCCTCTTCCCTTCACCCTGTCCCCCCATTCCAGCGCCTCCTCAGGTAACTCTGCCCCCCGTACCTGTTTGTCCCCGCCCTGGGGGCGGCCCGGGCCGCCGGCCCCAGCAGCAGCAGCAGCATCAGCACCACCGGCGGGTCCCTCATCCCGCGACCTCAGGCTGCGGCGGGACGAGAACACCGGAGGGGTCGGGGGTGGCCCTGCCGGGGGGGGCCGGTGGGACGGCCCGCGGGAACCCGGCACCGGGAGAGGGGCGGGGGCTCCGGGAGCTGTCCCGGTTCCAGCACGGGCGGGAGGAACGCAGAGCCCGAGGGACCGGCCGGCGCTGCCCACCCGCTGCATCCCCGCCGGTACACACTCACCCGGCACACGCCCAACCCGGTACCGCCGGTGCCCGCCGGTACCTCCCGGTACCCACTCACCCAGCCCCGCTCGCGTGTCGGTGCCGCCCGCCCCGCCCCGGGGCCACGTAGCCGACACGTCCCGGCCCTGCCACCGGGGCCAGGAGCGGCCCCGCCCTGCCCAGCCCAGCCCGCGGGGAGCAGGAATTCAAACCCACTCAGGGGCAGCACCAGGGGTAACCGGGACTCGGCCCCTCCAAACCGGGGATGGGCGCAGGGTCACAGCAGGGGTGGGTGAGACCCCCCCATAGCCCCCCATGGCCCCGGGCAGAGCCGGGCCAGCCCAGTGTCACCGATCCCCGGGCCCCGCAGCAGCCCCGCCGAGGGTCTGTGCGGGCACACACCGGCCCCGCTGGCCCCGGGCAGCCCCTGCGGCACAGCCAGGCCCCGAGGGCACACACACCGCCCCTCAGCCCCGCTCCCGCAGCACTCATGAACAACTCTGCCTTCATGCTCCAGTTTAATGGCAGCAGCAGGGCGGGGGGCCAGCAGGACCCTCTTCTCCCGGGCTAGGAGACGCCCCTGTCCGGGGCCAGCCCCGCTCTGCTGCCAGCACGGCCCCACAGGGACAGCGCCCCGTGTGGCTCCCTGGGCCCGATCTGCTCCCCGAGCACCAGCGGGGACAGCGGGGACAGGGTTGGTCCCTCATGTCCTTCACAGTCTGTGGGGGGTAGGCGGAGGCTATGGGGTCGCTCCTGGTGCCAGCGGGTCCCTCCGGGGGGCTACAGGAAGCCCGGAAAGGCGAGCTGCAGCAGCAGGATGGTGGCCACGATGAGGCCGGCACAAAGCAGCAGCAGCAGCCAGACGGGGAGGGAGCCTGTGGGACAGAGAGGGGTGAGCAGAGGCTGCAGCCCCCGGTGCCAGAGGAGGAGCAGAGGTGCCTCAGCCCCGCAGGCAGGCCCCGGACGTACGGCGGGAGGGCAGCAGGTGCAGCTTGCAGCGGCTGTCCACGGCCACGCTGAGCAGGGCGGCCTCGTGGCCCCCCAGCAGCTCCCGCCCCGGCCGGCTCTCGGGGACAAAGGCCACGTCGGTCACCACGATGCCGTGGGCCTCCTTCACGTAGTACAACCTCTGGGGGGGCACAGGAGGTGAGTGAGGGGCTGCTGGGGGGCCAGTGGGGCTGCCCCACGGCCCTGGCCCGGCTCACCTGCAGGGAGAAGGCGATGTGGATGGCCACCGAGCCCGTCACCGTGCCCAGCCCCAGGAAGGTGCCCGAATCACTGTGGGGGGAGGCAGTGAGTGGGGGCTGCCACGGCCCCCAGCCCGCCCCCACCGGCCCTGGGGTACCTGATGGAGAGGCAGGAGATCACCTCGGAGCCACAGGGCCGTGTCAGCAGTGGCAGGAAGCTTTTGCCATCCCACTTGGTCAGGTAGCAGGGTGGGGGGCGGCGCTCCCGCTTGTGGGGCACCTGCACCGTGTAGAGGCGCAGAGCCCCGGCACTGCCCTCCACAGCCCCAAACCTGCACGGGGAGAGGGGCACTGAGGGCATGGGATCCACAGAAGGGGAACGTGGGGCACATGGGGTGCAGCCCTTCACCTCCACCTCCCTCCCAGTCCAAACCTGGCCTCAGGCCCCTTCCTGTGGCGCCCAGGAGACGCCCTCCCACAGACCCAGCAGGGGACAGGGCAGGGGAGCACGCAGGGGTGGCCCATTCCCAGCCCCAGTGGCCCCTCCCCAGCCCCAGCCCTGATCACCACAGCCCCCAGCCCCACAGCCCAGCCCCACGCCCCTGCCCTGTCCCCAGCCCCAACGCCCCTTCCTGTCCCCCCACCCAGTCCCAGCCCTCTGATCTGCCCCCCAGTGCCCCAATCCCAGCCCTTTGATCCCCCCAGGCCCATCCCCAGCCCTCTGATCTGCCCCCCAGCCCCATCCCCAGCCCTCACCGGCAGGCCTGGTAGCGATAGGCCTTGTCGGGGATGCCAGGCAGGTTCTCGTGCCAGCACAGCCCTGTCACCAGCTGGTCCTGCTGCCACACGCAGCACTGGAAGTCCCTCCCTGCTGTCACCACCTGCTGCACACAGCACGGGGGTCTGAGGCTGCTTCCCTGCAGGGCCCAGGGACTGGGGAACCACCCGACACCCACCTTGTCATGGCCCAGGGACTGGGGAGCCACCTGACACCCACCTTGTTGTCAGGGCTCAGGAATTGGGGAACCACCTGACACCCACCTTGTCATGGCCCAGGGACTGGGGAACCACCCAACACCCACCTTGTTGTCAGGGCTCAGGAATTGGGGAACCACCTGACACCCACCTTGTTGTCAGGGCCCAGGGCGATGTCTTCAATCTCCCCATCGTGGGCTTTGAACTCCAACGTCTTCTTCATGCTGGGGAACTGCAGGGGCAGAGCTGGTGTGGGCACAGGCACGGGCTGAGGCCCTGCCACAGCCCCGGGCAGGTGTGGGGGGAGCAGCATCAGGTAAGCTCAGGTGCTGCTGCCCATCGGGCCATCCCTGCCCAAGGTGTGCTGCCATCAGCACGGCAATGGCAGCTGTCACTTGTCCATGTCAGTCCCAGCTCCCTCTGCCCACCCTGGCTCCCCCAGGCCTGGCCTTCAACCCACTGTGCCCACATCCATTTCCCCATGTCCCCCATCCCTCCCGGTGCCCCCCATCCCTCCCCATGCCCACCTCCCAGAGGCGCAGGAAGCCGTCGGCGCCCCCGGTGGCCAGCAGGGCTCCGTCGGCGCTGAAGCTCACGGCTTTCTGCAGGGCGTCGGGGCTGGTGTCGGTGCGCACTCGCTGCAGGCTCTCCACCCTCACCTCACGGGCCTGGCCCTGCGTGCCCCCCGGGGCCGCCCCGCCGGGGCCGCGCCGCCGCCGAGCGCCCTTGTCCCCGCTGCCTGCGGGCCGGGACACGGCTGGCACGGGGGGGCCGGGGCAGGGCCACTCCCCAAAATGCCCCACAGCACCCCACAGCACCCCACAGCCTGCCCCACAGCACCCCACAGCAGCCAGGCTCAGGGCAGGCACAAGGCAGTGCAGGGCTTCCATCCCCAGAGTTCCCCATGGCACCCAGGATGGGAACTGGGGGATCCAGGGGGTTCCAGGACAGTGTCCAAGCCCCAAAGCTCCCCAGGATGGGAATTTTGGGGATCCAGGGGGTTCCAGGACAGCGTCCAATCCCCAAAGTTCCCCATGGCACCCAGGACAGGCACTGGGGGGTTCCAGGGGATTCCAGGACAGTGTCCAATCTCCAAAGCTCCCCATGGCACCCAGGATGGACACTGGGGGATCCAGGGGGTCCCAGGACAGTGTCCAAGCCCCAAAGCTCCCCATGGCACCCAGGATGGACACTGGGGGATCCAGGGGGTCCCAGGACAGTGTCCAAGCCCCAAAGCTCCCCATGGCACCCAGGACAGGCATTGAGGGGTTCCAGGGGATTCCAGCACAGTGTCCAACCCCCAAAGCTCCCCATGGCACCCAGGATGGGAATTTTGGAGATCCAGGGGGCTCCAGAACAGTGCCCAATCCCCAAAGCTCCCCATGGCACCCAGGATGGGCATTTTGGGGGATCCAAGGGGTTCCAGGACAGTGCCCAATCCCCAGAGCTCCCCATGGCACCCAGGACAGGCACTGGGGGATGTAGGGTGTTCCAGGACAGTGCCCAATCCCCAGAGCTCCCCATGGCACCCCAGGCAGGCACAGGGAGATGGGTTCAGGGCATGGGGCAGGTCCACGACAGGGATGGAGGAGTTCAGGGCAGTGATGGAGGAGTTCAGGGCAATGCCAATCCCAAAGCCACCCCACAGACCCCCAGCTCCCCACTCCCTGTCCTCCAGCACCCAGGGCAGGCACAGGGAAGATCCAGGCTGGGCATGGGAGGTTCACAGCTGTACCCCAGCACCAAAGCACCCTACAGCCCCCCACACTCGGGCAACAGGGGAGCCCCAGGGCAGTGTCCCATCCCCAAAGTTCGCCATGGTACCCAGGGCAAGCACAGAGAAGAGGGTTCGGGACAGGCAGGCAGGGGTTCAAGGCCGTGCCCCATCCCCAAGCCACCCCACAGACCCCCACATCCTGCCCCATGGCAGCCAAGGGGAGGGGGATTCAGGGCAGGCACGGGGGAGATCCAGGGTGGGCATGGGGTTGTGCACAGAATGCCTGATCTCCAAAATACCCTCCAGCCAGGGCAGGCAGGAGGGGAACTCGGGGCCATCCCCAAAGCACACCGCAGCCCCGGGGCAAGCATCTCACAGCCACTCCCGGTGAACCGATGTCTCACCGTCCTTCCCGGCCGTGCCCGGCCCCTCGGGCTCCTGCAGGCTGAAGCGCAGGATGTGGCAGCTGTTGTCCTGCCCGGCCGCAATGACATCCCCGGCCAGCGCCATGGTCATGGTGGCGCGGGTTTCGGTGTCGTGGCAGTGCAGCAGCGACGCGCTGAGCTGGCCCCCGATCTGCTCCAGCTGCAGGAAGTGCTGCGGGCCGGGAGGGCTCGGTCATGGCCCTGCGGGGGTTTCCCGGGGACACCGGGCCCCTCCGCACCGCAGCCCGGACCCCCCGGACCCCTGAGCCTCCCGCACACACATCCGGGCAGCCCGAACCCCTGAGCCTCCCTCACACACACCCGGACACCCCGAACCCCTCACAGCTCCCGCACACACACCCGGGCACCCCGAACCCCTCACAGCTCCCGCACACACACCCGGACACCCCGAACCCCTCACACCTCCCGCACACACACCCGGACACCCCGAACCCCTCACAGCTCCCGCACACACACCCGGACACCCCGAACCCCTCCCGCACACACACCCGGACCCCCCGGACCCCTCACAGCTCCCGCACACACACCCGGACACCCCGAACCCCTCACAGCTCCCGCACACACACCCGGGCACCCCTCACACCTCCCGCACACACACCCGGGCACCCCGAACCCCTCATACCTCCCGCACACACACCCGGGCACCCCGAACCCCTCATACCTCCCGCACACACACCCGGGCACCCCGAACCCCTCACAGCTCCCGCACACACACCCGGGCACCCCGAACCCCTCAGGCCTCCCGCACACACACCCGGGCACCCCGAACCCCTCATACCTCCCGCACACACACCCGGACACCCCGAACCCCTCACACCTCCCGCACACACACCCGGGCACCCCGAACCCCTCACAGCTCCCGCACACACACCCGGGCACCCCGAACCCCTCACAGCTCCCGCACACACACCCGGACCCCCCGAACCCCTCAGCCTCCCGCACACACACCCGGACACCCCGAACCCCTCACAGCTCCCGCACACACACCCGGACACCCCGAACCCCTCACAGCTCCCGCACACACACCCGGGCACCCCGAACCCCTCACAGCTCCCGCACACACACCCGGACACCCCGAACCCCTCACACCTCCCGCACACACACCCGGGCACCCCTCACAGCTCCCGCACACACACCCGGACACCCTGAACCCCTCACAGCTCCCGCACACACACCCGGGCACCCCGAACCCCTCACACCTCCCGCACACACACCCGGGCACCCCGAACCCCTCACAGCTCCCGCACACACACCCGGACCCCCCGAACCCCTCACAGCTCCCGCACACACACCCGGGCACCCCGAACCCCTCACAGCTCCCGCACACACACCCGGACCCCCCGAACCCCTCACAGCTCCCGCACACACACCCGGGCACCCCGAACCCCTCACAGCTCCCGCACACACACCCGGGCACCCCGAACCCTCACAGCTCCCGCACACACACCCGGACCCCCCGAACCCCTCACAGCTCCCGCACACACACCCGGGCACCCCGAACCCCTCACAGCTCCCGCACACACACCCGGACCCCCCGAACCCCTCACAGCTCCCGCACACACACCCGGGCACCCCGAACCCCTCACAGCTCCCGCACACACACCCGGGCACCCCGAACCCCTCACACCTCCCGCACACACACCCGGGCACCCCTCACAGCTCCCGCACACACACCCGGGCACCCCGAACCCCTCACACCTCCCGCACACACACCCGGACACCCCGAACCCCTCAGGCCTCCCGCACACACACCCGGGCACCCCGAACCCCTCACAGCTCCCGCACACACACCCGGACACCCCGAACCCCTCAGGCCTCCCGCACACACACCCGGGCACCCCGAACCCCTCACAGCTCCCGCACACACACCCGGACACCCCGAACCCCTCAGGCCTCCCGCACACATACCCCGAACCCCTCACAGCTCCCGCACACACACCCGGACCCCTCCGAACTCCGCGGCCTCCCGCGCTCCCCCTCTCTCCCCACAGCCCCGTCCCCGCTCCCCCGCACCACGCCATTGCGGATGCCGGTCTTGGCGGCGCCGCCGCCGCCGGCGGTGATGGCGAGGGGCCGGCGGGGGTGCAGGCGGACGGTGTAGAGCGGGAACGGCGCTCGGTACAGCTCGGCGGGACGCCGGGGCGCCATGACAGGGCCGTGACGTCAGCGCGCCGTGACGTCAGCGCGCTGTGCGTCACGCCCCGTCGCCCTCGGGGTGTGGCTAACCGGGGGCGGTGGGCGTGGCCTCGAGGTCACGTGGACACGCGGGGCGGGGCCAGCGGGGACCTCGGTGCTCGGTGATGGGGGGGGGCGGGCAAGGACCGGGGGGTTCCCGAGGGGAATCGGGGTCCTGGGCCCCATGTGCGACAGTGGGGACACCCCAGTGCTTGGGGGAACGGCGGCTCCTGGGGGGCAGCGCGGCCCACAAACCTGCGGAGACAGCGGTGCTGGAGCTCCATGGGGACCACACTGAACAACGATGGAACACCGCGGTGTTTGGGGACATGGCAGCCCCGTGTGCTGGAGCTCCATGGGGACTGCACTGATTGCAGAAATGATGGGACACCGCGGTGTTTGGGGACATGGCAGCCCCGTGTGCTGGAGCTCCATGGGGACCACCGGGAAAAATGATGGAACACCGCGGTGTTTGGGGAGATGTGCTGGAGCTCCATGGGGACCACACTGATTGCAGAAATGATGGCTCACCCCGGTGTTTGGGGAGATGGCAGCCCCGTGTGCCCTGTGGGCTCCTGGAGGACACTGGAAACACCTCCCTCACTGCATGGGGCCACAGGGGTTCCGTGGCCGCCTGGGGAACAGTGGGGACAGCTCACTGCTGGGGGTGCTGGGGGTCCTGGGGCACAGCAGGGAGCGGGGCCTGTTCCAACACCTGTGCTCCAGAACCATTTATTGGGGGAACACCAAACACAAAGACAGGTAACAGGGGTTTGGGGGGCTCTCAGCACCCTGAGGGGCCCGGGCAGCCCCCAGCCCTGGAGCAGTGTAAGGCACGTGGCTGGGCCGGGGGTACCGGACAATGTCCCGGCCTGGAGAGGGGGGCACGGCTCCAAGAGCCCCCAACCATGGTCCCAGAGCCCCCTGAAGGGGCAGCCCTCCAGTCTCCCCACAGAGACCCAACCTCCTGTTATTTGGCACTCCCTGGTGTCTGTGGGTCACCCACCAGGGCTTGAACCCCACAACGAGGGAGGTGGCCACGACCCCCATGGTGGGGCCATCAGAAGGAGGTTTCCTCCACGGCACAGACAGGGGCACCGGCACTGCGGATGTAGCCCTGCCCTTCCTCCTCCCCCTGCCTGTTGGGGCCGGGGGGGCCCAGGCCATTGGGGACGCTGTTGCTCTTCTCCGTGGTGTCCGCATGGCTGGGGGGCTGTGGGGACAGAGCAGGGGCAGGGGAGGCACAGGAGAGGCACAGGGGAGGCAGCAGGGGGTACCCCCGTGCCCTCCTCCCCCTGAAGTGCCAGGATTCTGTCCCTCACCTGGGCAGAGTCGCCTCCCCCGCAGCACAACCACCGCCGGATTTTGGGGGGCAGGCAGCAGAGCAGCCACGGCACCACGGAGGAGATGGTGCGGGGGTCCAGCGCCGCTGCCGGCGTGGGGCCTGGGGGTGCAGGGCCGTGAGCGGGGCAGGGGGATCACGGTGTCCCCCCCACCGCCCCACACTCACCGGTGAGCAGGCTGACCAGGACCCCCACCAGGATGACGGTGGTGGAGTTGTGGGCGCTGTACCACATGTAGGACAGGCTGTAAAACCGCTGCAGCCCCGTGGGGCTGGGGGGCACCGGGTCAGGAGGGGTGGGGGTGTGTCGGGGGCAGCACCTCACACCTGCACACCCAGCCCTGAGCCCCGCCCCACTCACCTGGGGGGCGCTGAGGTGGGGGGCGGCAGGGTGGTAGCCAGGACAGTGCTGAGGTTGCCCAGGGTGGGGAGTGCTGTGCTGTTGGCCGGGGGGACGCCCTTGGCCCCTCCTGTGGCTTGCAGGAAGCTGCCGATGCCTATCCAGAAGGCCATGGCCAGTCCGGCCAGCAGCCCCACCACGGCTCCCTGGGACAGGGGACGAAGAAAGGCACTGGCCCCACTCTGGGCTCAGGGTGCCCCACAGCTCCCCACACACCCACGTGGGGCTGGGGACAGTGACAGGGTCAGGGGACAGCGACAGGGTCAGGGGACAGTGACAGGGTCACGGGACACTGACAGGGTCAGGGGACAGCGACAGGGTCAGGGGACATGGACAGGGTCAGGGGACATGGACAGGGTCAGGGGACAGCGACAGGGTCAGGGGACACTGACAGGGTCAGGGGACACTGACAGGGTCAGGGGACATGGACAGGGTCATGGGACAGTGACAGGGTCAGGGGACAGCGACAGAGCCAGGGGACAGTGACAGGGTCAGGGGACAGTGACAGGGTCAGGGGACATGGACAGGGTCAGGGGACACTGACAGGGTCAGGAGACAGTGACAGGGTCAGGGAACAACGACAGGGTCAGGGGACATGGACAGGGTCAGGGGACAGTGACAGGGTCAGGGGACACTGACAGGTTCAGGGGACAGTGACAGGGTCAAGGGACACTGACCGAGTCAGGGGACAGCGACAGGGTCAGGGGACAGTGACAGAGCCAGGGGACACTGACAGGGTCAGGGGACAGTGACAGGGTCAGGGGACAGCGACAGAGCCAGGGGACAGCGACAGGGTCAGGGGACACTGACAGGGTCAGGGGACACTCACCGTGGGGTTGGCACAGGGGAAGAACATGCCGAGGCAGAAGAGCCCCAGGAGAGGACCCCCCACCATGCCGAAGATGCTGATGGCTGCCTGTGGGGACACGGCCTTCAGCACCAGCCCCGTGCCCCTGGGGGTGCCAGAGCCCTCACCCCGTTAGGGGTGCCAGAGCCAGGGGTCCCTCACCCCATTTGGGGTGCCAGACCCAAGGGTCTCTCACCCCGTTTGGGGTGCCAGACCCCGGGGTCCCTCACCCCATTTGGGGTGCCAGGGGTCCCTCACCCCATTTGGGGTGCCAGAGCCAGGGGTCCCTCACCCCGTTTGGGGTCCCAGGGGTCCCTCACCCCCTTTGGGGTGCCAGGGGTCCCTCACCCCGTTTGGGGTGCCAGACCCCGGGGTCCCTCACCCCGTTTGGGGTGCCAGGGGTCCCTCACCCCGTTTGGGGTGCCAGGGGTCCCTCACCCCATTTGGGGTGCCAGGGGTCCCACAGCCCCACACCTACCTGCAGCACAGGTCCCAGCATGGAGGACACATAGGCCATCCCCAGGCACAGCAGCCCATAACCGAGAGCTGGGGAGGGGAGTGGGGTGTCAGGGTGGTGCTGGGGACCCCCCCCCCACCACGCCAGCCCCCCCGGCCACCCCCCATGCACTCACCCAGCAGCTTGGAGATCAGCGTGGCCCTGGACTCCGACAGCCCAGGGAAGTGCGGCCGCACCAGGTCCTCCATGGTCACGGTGGCCAGGGAGTTGAAAGCAGAGGAGATGGTGCTGGGGAGGAGAGGGAGCAGGAGGGGGCTCGGCCAGGACACCCGAGCCACCATCCCAGGGCCACCCACTCACCTGAGGGCACCACTGAAGAGGCAGGCCACAAAGAGCCCGGGCAGCCCCGGCAGGTCCCGCAGCACGTCCATCACGAAGAACAGCACCAGCTGTGGCAGGAGGTCAGTGCAGGGCTTGGGGCAGCAGGGGGCACGGGAGGGGTGTCCTGGTCACCCAGCTGGTCACCCAGCTGGTCACCCACCTGGTCAGGGGAGGCAGGGCGCTGGCTGGGTGCCAGCGGGCGCTCCCGGTCGTAGGCGAACATGACGAGGCCGGTGAGGCAGCTGAGGCACAGCACGATCTGCTGGCAGGGGAACACGGCGTAGCAGGAGCTGCGGGCGCCGTGCGGGTGTCAGACACGGGGAGCGGCCGGGGGGGCTGTCCCGGCTGACCCCCAGCCCCAGCCCCACTCACAGCTTGGCCTCCCGCTCGCTGCGGGCGCTGAGGTAGCGCTGCACCTGCGCCTGGTTCACCCCGTACAGCGCCAGCATCATGAAGATCCCACCCACAGCCAGCGACCAGAAGGTGTGACGCTCCAGGGGGTTGGGGTCCAGGCTGCGGGGACAACCAGGGCGGTGATGGTGACAGGTGCTCGCTGGCACCCCACACCGCACGGGACGAAGGGTGACAGGGATGCGCCACCACAGCGCACCAGGGCCCCTCTCCCGCAGCCCAGGCTGCCCCCAGCGCCCCCACAGCAGGACAGAGGGGTCCCAGGACATCACTCACTCGATGCCGGCGATCTTGCCCTCCTGCTCAGCCACGCGCCACACACGGGCCATGCCCCCCACCCGCCACGCGCCCACCACGATGACGGCGACCTGCCCCGCCAGCATCACCAGCGTCTGGAACACGTCTGTCCAGATGACGGCCTTCAGCCCGCCCTGCGGACACACGGTGACCATCACCAGGGGGTCACGGTGGTCACCACAGGGTCACAGTGGTCACCAGGGGGTCACGGTGGTCACCACGGGGTCACGGTGGTCACCCCGGGGTCACCCTGGGGTCACAGTGCCCATCTTGGGGTCACAGTGCCCATCCCGGGGTCACAGTGGTCACCAGGGGGTCACCGTGGTCACCCCGGGGTCATGGTGGTCACCCCGGGGTCACAGTGGTCACCACAGGGTCACAGTGGTCACCACAGGGTCACAGTGCCCACCAGGGGGCCACGGTGGTCACCAGGGGGTCACAGTGCCCACCCTGGGGTCACAGTGCCCACCCTGGGGTCACAGTGCCCACCACAGGGTCACAGTGCCCAACCCGGGGTCACAGTGCCCACCCCGGGGTCACAGTGCCCACCCCAGCACGGCAGGGGCGCCCACGGCAGCAGGGGCTCACCAGCGTGGTGTAGAGCGTGCACACCAGCCCCATGGTCAGCACGGCACTCCAGAGGTCAAAGCCCGTCACTGCGAGTGGCACAGGGCATTGATGGGGTGGGGGGCAGCAGCCTCCGGGCAGAGCCCCCCACCTGTCCCCACCCTACCTGCGTTGAGGGCCAGCGCGGGGGCGTAGAGCACCACTCCCATGTAAATGACCTGTGGGGAGGGCAGAGCGGTGCTGAGCCGTGCCTGACCCCCAAACTCTGCACCCTGACCCCAAACTCTGCACCCCTGACCCCCCAAACTCTGCACCCCTGACCCCCAAACTCTGCACCCCCGACCCCCCAAACTCTGCACCCCCGACCCCCCAAACTCTGCACCCCCAACCCCCAAACTCTGCACCCCCGGCCCCCAAACTCGGCACTCCTGACCCCCCAAACTCTGCACCCCTGACCCCCAAACTCTGCACCCCCGACCCCCCAAACTCTGCACCCCCGACCCCCAAACTCTGCACCCCCGACCCCCAAACTCTGCACCCCCGGCCCCCAAACTCGGCACTCCTGACCCCCCAAACTCTGCACCCCTGACCCCCAAACTCTGCACCCCTGACCCCCCAAACTCTGCACCCTGACCCCCAAACTCTGCACCCCTGACCCTCAAACTCTGCACCCCTGACCCCCAAACTCTGCACCCTGACCCCCAAACTCTGCACTCCTGACCCCCCAAACTCTGCACACCCACCCTCCAAACTCTGCACACCGACCCCCAACTCTGCACCCCTGACCCCAAACTCTGCACCCCCGACCCCAAACTCTGCACCCCTGACCCCCCAAACTCTGCACACCGACCCCCAAACTCTGCACCCCCGACCCCCAAACTCTGCACTCCTGACCCCAAACTCTGCACCCCCGACCCCCAAACTCTGCACCCCGATCCCCAAACTCTGCACCCCCGACCCCCAAACTCTGCACCCCGACCCCCAAACTCTGCACTCCTGACCCCCCAAACTCTGCACTCCCGACCCCCCAACTCTGCACCCCCGACCCCCCAAACTCTGCACTCCTGACCCCCCAAACTCTGCACCCCCGACCCCCAAACTCTGCACCCTGACCCCCCAAACTCTGCACCCCCGATCCCCAAACTCTGCACCTCTGACCCCCAAACTCTGCACCCTGACCCCCCAAACTCTGCACCCTGACCCCCCAAACTCTGCACTCCTGACCCCCCAAACTCTGCACTCCTGACCCCCCAAACTCTGCACCCTGACCCCCAACTCTGCACCCCCGGCCCCCCAAACTCTGCACTCCTGACCCCCAAACTCTGCACTCCTGACCCCCAAACTCTGCACCCCTGACCCCCAAACTCTGCACCTCTGACCCCAAACTCTGCACCTCTGACCCCCCAAACTCTGCACTCCTGACCCCCCAAACTCTGCACCTCTGACCCCCAAACTCTGCACCCCTGACCCCCCAAACTCTGCACTCCTGACCCCCAAACTCTGCACCTCTGACCCCAAACTCTGCACCTCTGACCCCCAACTCTGCACCCCTTACCCCCAAACTCTGCACCCCTGGCCCCCCAAACTCTGCACCTCTGACCCCAAACTCTGCACCCCCGGCCCCCCAGCCCCGCTCACCATTTGGAAGATGAAGGTGATGGTGCCAAGGATCCGCACTGTTTTGTTGAAGCGCAGCTCCAGGTACTGCAAGGGGAGAGGTCAGGGCCCCTGGGTGCGGGGTCCTGCAGCCCCCAGAGCCCCCCGCGCCCCCCGCGCTCCCTCTGCTCACCTCGTAGGTGCTGGTGATGCGCAGGCGGTAGAAGACGGGGATGAAGATGTGCGCCGGGATGAGCAGCCCCAGGAAATAGGAGCAGCCCAGGAACCAGTACTCGGTGCCGAAGCGGAAGATCTCGGCCGGCACACCCAGGATGGCCACGGCTGACTGGAAGGAGGCCAGCAGGGACAGGGCGACGGGCAGGCAGCCCATGTCACGGTTGGCCAGCAGGAACTCCTGCACCGTGCGCTGCCGGTCGCCGCTCAGGGCGTAGAACAGCCCGATGGCCGAGGACAGCACCAGCAGCAGCGCGAAGATGCTGTAGTCGATGGCCGTGAACTCCATGGTGAGCGCGTCCCCGCGCCGCCGCCGCCCCGCCGGTGCCGCCGCTGCCCCGCCGCCCGCGCCCCGCCGGCCTCATGGGCACACCTGAGCCCGGCACGGCCCGGCCCTGGCAGCTGCGGGAGGGACGTGTCAGTGCTGCAGGGACCTTCGCTCAGTGTCAGCCTCAAGGACCCAGAGCGGGGGGGAAAACGGCCGGACCCTCCTCCTCCTCCTCCTCCCTCTGGGCCGGGCTTGGCCACCCCCGGGCCGCCCCACCTGCCCCGCTGAAGGAAACTGGAGAATCTTCAAAGAGCACCGAGACAATGGCTGCAAAAACAGTCCCACCCAGGCCCCCGCAGCACCGGCACCGCCGGTCCGGCAGAACTGGCCAAACCCAACACAGCCGCCTCCGGTGCGGGACAGCCCCGCTCCCAGCTGAGCCAAACCCAACACGACCACCCCTGGAGCTGCACAGCCTCGAGCCCGCAGCGCCGGTCCCACCCGAGCCAAACCCAGGCTGGCCCAGCCACGCCAGCATTGCACAGCCCCACCAAACCCGGCAGCACCGGTCCCACCACAGCCAACCCAGCCCAACCACTCCAGCAGCCCACGGCCCTGTCAGAACTGCCCCGGAGCAAGAGCTTGGCTGAGCCCAGCCTGGCCCCAGGGGCAGCCCGATGCTCCGGGGCCTGCACAGCACAGCCAGTGCTGGGCAGCTGCTCCTGCACCAGAACCGGCCCTGCCGGCAGCCCCTGGGCCTGCAGAGCACACGGAAGGGGCCGGGGAGGGATGGAGCCCAGCCTGCACTGCACAGGAGGGACAGCAGGAGCCCCAGAACGCAGAGGCTGAGCAGGGTGACCCCCACACGGCCAGGGATGGACACTGGGATGGGATGGGATGGGATGGGATGGGTTGGGATGGATGGGATGGGATGGGATGGGATGGGATGGGATGGGATGGGATGGGATGGGATGGGATGGGATGGGATGGGATGGGATGGGATGGGATGGACAGAGGGGATGGGATGGGATGGACAGAGGGGATGGGATGGACAGAGGGGATGGGGTGGGATGGGATGGGATGGGATGGACAGAGGGGATGGGATGGACAGAGGGGATGGGATGAGATGGGGTGGGATGGGGTGGGGTGGGGTGGGGTGGGATGGGATGGATGAGATGGACAGAGGGGATGGGATGAGATGGGGTGGGATGGGATGGACAGAGGGGATGGGATGGGATGGGATAATGGGATGGGATGGGATGGACAGAGGGATGGGGTGGGATGGGATGGATGGGATGGGATAATGGGATGGGATGGGATGGGATGGGATGGACAGAGGGATGGGATGAGATGAACAAAGGGGATGGGATGGGATGGGATGGGATGGGATGGACAGAGCAGAGCTGGCAGCCTCAGGGATTCTGGCCATCAGGCAGGTGGAGCAAACACCTGAGCATCATCCACTGGCTCTGCCACCCTGACCCTGCTGACAGGGATCTCCCCGAGCCCCCTGTGCTCTGCCCCTGTGGAACAGGAGGGGACAGCTGGGCAGGGCTGCCCCTGTGTCCCCCCACACCCAGAGGGCTGTGACTGCGGGGGGCTGGGAGCAGCAGGTGCCACAGGGCCGTGGGTCCCCCCCTTGCAGGCCTGGGAGGGGGTGCAGCCTGCGGGGCACCCTCTGTTAGGGGCACAGGGAGGACAAGTCTGGGCCGGGGGTGGCAGGCAGGGAGTGGCACAGTGCCCGCCATGATCCCAGCGTGATCCCTGCAGGAATGTTTGCCTGGGGAATGCTCGGTGGGATTAGGCTGAGCCCTTCCTGGCACCCCTGGCACAGCCTGCCCGGGCCTGCCCGCCACAGGGCCGGGGGTGGCTGGGCTGGCCCGGGGCTCTGCGGTGTCTGGGTGGGGAATGGGGTGAGAGGGCAGCGTCCCTGCCGCGCCAGCCCCGGCCTGGCCCTGACCGGGACACACGCAGCAGCTCGCGGCCAGGGTCCAAGGTCACTCCCCACGTTCCCCCACCCAGACTAAACATGTAAGCTTACACCATGGGCACACGGCAGCCGCAGCCTCCCGGATGGCCCCGGCCCAAGGCTCCCGTGCCCTGCATTCCCCTCGGTGTCCCTGAGGCTCTGCTGCCTCCAGCCCTGCTGTCCCCGCTTCCCCATCACACGGTGACCCCAAGCCCTGTCCCGGTCACCCCACTGAGGCCCTGCTGCCCCCTCACCCAGACGGTCCCAGAATGTTCCCCACAAAGCTCAGCAGCCCCAGCCCAGGCCCCGCTCTCCCAGCCCTGGGGTGCCCCGCGGGCTGAACCTGCTGCCCCGGTCCCTGCCTTTCCCGGTGTCCCCTCTCCTCATGTCCCATCACAGCCTCCTTGTCACCCCGTGTCCTCGGGGACCCCGCCTGAGGCGCCGCTGCCCCCGTGTCCTCATCCCGGGGCTCTGGGGGGCTCTACTCCCCTTCCCCGGTGTCCCCGGTGTCCCTAACACAGGGCTCTGCTCCCTGCCCCGGTGTCCCCGGTGTCCCCGGTGTCCCTAACACAGGGCTCTGCTCCCTGTCCCCGGTGTCCCCGGTGTCCCCGGTGTCCCCGGTGTCCCCGGTGTCCCTAACACAGGGCTCTGCTCCCTGTCCCCGGTGTCCCCAGCCGAGCCTCTGCTCCCCGTTCTCGGTTCCCCCATCCCGGGGCTCTGCTCCTTGTCCCCGGTATTCCCACCCCGAGGCTTTGCTCCCCGTTCCCGGTGCCCCCATCCCGGGTTTCTGCTCCCCGTCCCCGGTATCCCCGGGACCCCATCCCGGGACCGGCCCCTCGGCCCCCGCTGCCCGCGGCGCACCCGGTGGCGGCCGGCGGCGGTGACCTTGCCCGGCGGCCCCGGTGCGACACTCACCGGCGGCGGCAGCGCTCTCCCCACGTGCCGCCGCAGCCGGGGCGCGCCGGGATGACGCCCGAGCAGGCGGGGCCGCTCCGGCCGCCGCTTCCGCACGGCCGCCACTGACGGCATCACCGCCGGTGCCACCTGCGGCTCCTGTCCCGGTCCCCGCCCCGGCCCCGCCCGCTCAGGCGGTCACCGCGCCCCGGTGCCCGCGCTGCCGGGGTCCCGGTGGCCTCGTTCGGGTCCAGAGGGCGCCGGGCCCGTGGAGGCGGCGGGGGGAGAACGGGCACGGAGCTGCCCCCCCGCCCGCTCGGTGCTCCCCGGGGCGGCGCGGGGATGCTCGGGGCCACGGGCGGGCTGGCGCTGCTGCTGCTGCCGCTGCTGCTGCCGCGGGCCGCCCGCGGGGCCGCGGTGAGGAACGGGGAAACGGGGCCGGGGTCACGGACACGGGGGGCTCCGGTGGGCAGAGGGTGTCACGGGTCAGAGGGTGCCGAGAGGTCACGGAGTGCCCGGATCGGGAGGGCCCGCGGGGAACCGAGGGTCGGGGAGGCCCCGGTCGGGGCTGTCCCGAGGTCGGGGGTGCCCGGCCTGGAGGTGCTCGGGCTCAGGGAAGTCCCTAAGGCCGAGGAGGTTGTCCCTGTCCGGGGAGCGGCGGTACCGGGGGTTCGGGGGTACCCGGGGTTCGGGTCATGCCCGGGGCTCGGGGGGTGCCCGGGGTTCGGGGATACCCGGGATTCGGGTCGTGCCCGGGGTTCGAGGGGTACCCGGGGTTCGGGTCGTGCCCGGGGCTCGGGGGGTGCCCCTGTACCGGTGCTGCCCGTGCCCCCTCGGCCTCTCCAGGTGTGCGGGCTCTGCCCGGGGCTGCCGCGGAACGGCTCCATCGTGTCCCGGTTCTGTGAGTCCCGGGGCGACGCTGAGAGCGACGGGCGCTGCTGCCGGGAGCGGGGCCCGTCCCCAGGGCGGCTTCTGGGGTACGGGGGGGCCGGGGGAGGGCGGGGATGCCAGGCTGGGGGCGAATCTGGGGTGCTGGGGGAGAATCTGGGGTGCTGAGGTGAATCTGGGGTGCTGGGGGCGAATCTGGGGTGCTGAGGTGAATCTGGGGTGCTGGGAGTGAATCTGGGGTGCTGGGGTGAATCTGGGGTGCTGGGGCGAATCTGGGGTGCTGGGGGCGAATCTGGGGTGCTGGGAGTGAATCTGGGGTGCTGGGAGTGAATCTGAGGTGCTGGGGGGAATCTGGGGTGCTGGGGGCGAATCTGGGGTGCTGGGGGGAATCTGGGGTGCTGGGGGCGAATCTGGGGTGCTGGGGGGAATCTGGGGTGCTGGGGGCGTCAGGAGCCGCGTGATGGGGGTGCTCGGGGGATGGAGGGTGCCGGGATGGGGTTTGGGTTCACAGCGGTGTCAGGGGAATGGCGGGGCTGGGGAATGGGGGTTTGGGTTCAGAAGGGAATGGCGGGGCTGGAATGGGGTTTGGGTTCACAGGGGAATTGTGGGGCTGGGGAATGGGTTTTGGGGTTCACAGGGGAATTGTGGGGCTGGGGAATGGGGGTTTGGGTTCACAGGGGAATGGCAGGGCTGGAATGGGTTTTGGGTTCATAGGGGAATGGCAGGGTTGGGGAATGGGGTTTGGGTTCACAGGGGAATTGTGGGGCTGGAATGGGTTTTTGGGTTCATAGGGGAATTGTGGGGCTGGGGAAGGCCTGGATGAAGCATCCTGGAGCATCCTGAGTGGTGGTGTGGGGGGATCAGGTACAGGCAGGGGCCCAGGTGGGTGCTGGGGGTCACAAGGACATCAGGAGGAAGTGTGGGGGACAGGAATGCCACCGTCCCCCCCAACCACTGCCCCTTCCCAGGCTGGACCTGAGCAACTGCTCCCTGCACAGTGTCCCCCCGGGACTGGCCGAGGCCACCACTGCCATCGTCCTGTGAGTCCCCCGGGCCCCCTGCAAGGAGCTGGGCTGGGACAGGGGCTTGGGGCAGGTTTGGTGGGACATTCTGTGGGCCCAGGCCAGCACAGCCGTGCCCTGCTGGTCCCAGGGACAGCGGCCGCTCTGTGCCCTCGTGGCTGTCATTAACAGTCCATTTATAACTGAATTAATGGAAACCACCCCCATTTTAAAATGGGGAGCCCTGGGACTGTCTGACCCAGCAGCCTCACCCCTGTGCCCAGTGGGAGCGTGGGACAGATCCTTCTGGAATTCTGTCACACTTTGTCACAGGACAGCTCTCCAGTGGGGGCTGGCAGGCAGGTGAGGGATGAGCCACACGGTCACGTCTTGGCTTTTGCCACAGTCCCCCACAGCGTGCTTCTCTCCAGGCTGGAGACACGGGGAGGTGACTCCTCTGGACAGCCACATCCAGGGCAGCCTCAGGGCTCAGTGTCCACATGAGCGCAGTGAGCCGTGGTGGCCCTCAGGGCACCGTGACACCTCAGCTCATCAGGGGTTTTGTTAATGACCAAGCGGTTCCTCGGCAGCTCCGCTGAGACCTTTGAGCTCCGGCTGTGGGGCTGCACTCCCAGGGCCTCGGGGGGTTGTGGGTGCATGGGAGCCACCCGAGGGTCACTGAGGGGCCAGGGGTACCCCCTGCCAGGCTGGGGGTCTCAGATGGCACTGAAATTCTGTGTCCCCGCAGGGACCTGACGGAGAACCCCCTGACAGCTCTGCCCAGTGGTTCCCTCGTGGGATTCATGCAGCTGCAGCGCCTGTGAGTGCTCTGGGGGGCTCAGGGGCTGGGGGTCACTGCAGTGGCGGTGCTGAGCTCTGTCCCCAGCGCGGTGCCGCTGGCCCTGGAGTGTCCAGGCGGGAGAGACGCCTGGCAGAAGGTGACAGAGGACAGGAGCAGCCGGCTGTGCCAGGGACAGAGGAACCCCTGCAACACCTCCGTGGAACTGGGTATGGTGGGAGGCTGGACCCTGGCAGTGGCTGCATGGGGCTGGCACTGGGGTCTGGCCTTGGCCCCTGAGCCCCTGCTCTGCTCTGCCAGCCTGGCCATGTCCTGAAAACTCTGTGTGTGCCCCTGACGGCCCCGGCCTCTTCCAGTGCCTGTGCCACCATCCCTTCCACGGCTACAAGTGCCTGCGTGAGGTGAGTGCCTGCGGGGCTGAGCCTCTCTGCTGTGCCCTGGCCGGAGCAGCAGGGGCTGCAGGGATGCTCATTCCTGCTCCCGGGCAGGGCACGTTCCCAATGCTGCTCTTCGGAGGAATCCTGGGCACTGCCACCGTGTCCCTGGCCCTCCTGCTGTGGGGTACCCAGCGGAGGAAGGCCAAGACCCCCTGAGCAGGGCAGGGGGCTGTGCCTGGGCTGGAAACTCTGTGGCCTTGGAGGCTCTCAGGATCAATAAAGCTGCAGGTCCTCGCTGGATGTCGGTCTGGTTCCTTCCTGGGGGAAGGGTGGGTGCTCGAGGGCTCGGCAGAACCCACGGGAGGGCAGCCAAAGACGTTAACACCCATCCCTTTATCCATCAAATTATTTGTAAAGTCATTAGCACGCACCTTTCCTCTCACAACCAAGGCACCCACGAAAGGCAGGAGTTGTCCAGCGTGTGTAATAAAGAATATCTGCTCCACAAGCATCCAAAGGCGCTGCCGAGTTCTGTTTGCACCACTTGCCCAAACCCGAGCTGGACTAAATCTCTCCCCGCCTCCGTCCCCCCGTCGGGCTCGGGGTGCGGAGTTGCCGCCAAGGCAAACCCGAGTCTCCAGCGCGGCCGGGCCGGGGCCGCTCCGGCCGCTTGCTCGGGAGCCTCAACAGGCGGAGCCCGAACCGCTCCCGCGGGGCTGCGCTGCCGCTTCTGCACGGCCGGGACAGCGACGTGCCCGGGCAGGGAGAGCCGGAGATCACCCCACAGACCACCCAGAAGTGGGGAACAGGAGAATAAACACTCCTAATATTGCCTCAGCGGGGGTGGGTAGGAGTGGATTAATCAGTTGCGTCTTAACGAAACAAAGTTTCCTCAGATCTGTTTTTAACCAGCAAGATCAGGGGAGAGCGCGAACGCAGTCCCCCACTACCACAAATTATGCAGTCGAGTTTCCCGCATTTGGGGAAATCGCAGGGGTCAGCACACCCGGAGTGCAAGGGATGAGCCTCGCCCTGGGAAAACCACCTGCCTGATCATGGTGTCTCCCCTGCCAGGTAAGTATGCCCGAACATCCCACACACCCCACAGCCCCGCCCGCCGCACGGCTCCCCAACACACGGACACCCCCGGCCCGGACCCGCACCCACCGGGCCCCGCGCTGCGGCTCGGCCCGCACGGCCCGGCCCGCGCAGCGCCCGCGGACACGCCGGGACAGCGGCGTCTTTGCGTGGGCTGTGTCCCGGCATGCAGCGCGGCGCTCTCTCATTTGCATGGACACGCCCTCTCCCCGCCCCTGACCCCCGCCCCCTTCCGCGCCGCTCCCGCCGCTCCCCGGGCCCCGCCGGGAGCCCCGAGTGCCGCCGCAGCCGCTGCCCCCGGCCCTGGGCGCGGCTCTGGGCTCCGTCGGGGCCGGGTTCTGTTCCGAGGAGCGGCCGGCGGGTCGGGGCTCACCCTCTCCCGCTGCCGGAATTTCCTTTCCCCCGGCACTGCCCGGTGACGCTCCCGGTGCCTCTCGCCCAGCCCGTCCCTTCCTCTCGGGCTTCTCTTTCCCCTAAGAGAAAAGATCAGCCGAGTGTGCGGCCCTCCCGGGGGAATGGGTCAGTCACAAGTGTCTGTCCGCAGGTACGGACGAACAACTAAAACAAACTGCAAAGTTTCATTCAAATCTCAGAAATCATTTCTCCCTCTGAGCTGGATTTTCCCATCCGAAGGCAAAGAGGAGGTGACGCTGTTCACCCCCAGGGACACGAGAGCAGAGCCTTTCACACCCAGCCCCACAAAGCACACGTTGGTCTCTGGGGCCCAGGCAGTGATGTGGAGGATGTTTGTGAACACAAAAATACAAGATTTTAGGGGCAGCTTTTGGTGATTTTGTGGAAGTAGAGAAGCAGCTTGGGCTGAGAGCACAGAGAAGATTTAAAGCTTTTAAACTTGGTTGTTAGGTGGTTACTAAGTAGAAGTCATGTGGGTAAGGTGTGCAATGTTAAAACTCAGCAAAACCAGACCCAGGTATTGTCAAAAATCCATAAAGCAGAACTTTGTGGCTTGAATCCAGCACAATCGAGCTCCTCATCTTTGGCAGGAGCAAAGTGACCTGAAAAATCCCCAAACCTGCACCGTGCCTGCCCAGGAGCCAAGATCAGCCTGAGGAAGGTGTCGGCCTTCCTGCCAAGAGCCCAAGGCAGGAGCACCAGGAGGTGGGGGAGAAAATCAGAGAAAAAGTGAGAGAAGGTGGGGAATGGGTGGGTGAGGAGGTGTGGGTTTGTGGGGTCAGTGTGGATTTAAACCTGGGTTTGTGGGGTCAGTGTGGATTTAAACCTGGGTTTGTGGGGTCAGTGTGGATTTAAACCTGGGTTTGTGGGGTCAGTGTGGATTTAAACCTGGGTTTGTGGGGTCAGTGTGGATTTAACCCTGGGTTTGTGGGGTCAGTGTGGATTTAAACCTGGGTTTGTGGGGTCAGTGTGTGTTTAACCCTGGCAGGTTTGGGTTTGTGGGACCAATGGTGTTTAAACCTGGACCTTGTCTTTACCAGGCACAATTTGGAGGAGATCTCCCCCCGTGTGTCCCAGCTGGAAATAAAACACACCTGCATTACAATTTCTAATTGTAAAGTCCTTATCCCACACTTCAGTGGGAAGGTGTCAGGATTTGGGACAATGAACATCAGCAGCCTGGGCTGCCCCAGCTCTTGCACCAGTCTGTCCCCATGATTTGGGCCTCTTCTCTGGGGGATTAGAGGGGTAAATTCGAATTGGCAATGACCCAAACTCTCAAAAAGAGCCCAGTAACATTTCCAGTCCTCGTTGGGCCTCTCATTTTATGATTTTTGGTCTTTTCTTACCCGTTGGACTCCCGGGTTCAGTTCAGCTTTCAGCAGACTCACGTTTCTCTCCCGCCCCAGGATTCCCAAAGCCCAAACCAGAGGTCTGAGTGCACCCAAAACCTCACCAGGCACGTCCTGTCCTTCAGTCAGCTTTCCCTGGGTGAGTGGGCAGAGCTGAATTTCCCATGCATTTCTAGAGGAATGTGCAAACTGGACAGAATCCTTGGGAAAAGTTAATTGTGCATTTAACTGGCACAGCAAACCCTGCCTGAGCAATGGCCAAGGGCATGTGGGGAAAGCAATGGGGTCATTTTCCCATCCCATGGGAATTCCATGGGTTGTCTGAGGGATTTCCTGCCCCGAGGGATTTCCTGCCCCGAGGGATTTCCTGCCCTGAGGGATTTCCTGCCCCAAGGGATTTCCTGCCCCGAGGGATTTCCTGCCCTGAGGGATTTCCTGCCCCGAGGGATTTCCTGCCCCGAGGGATTTCCTGCCCCGAGGGATTTCCTGCCCCAAGGGATTTCCTGCCCCGAGGGATTTCCTGCCCCGAGGGATTTCCTGCCCTGAGGGATTTCCTCCCATCGCAGCAACAACAACAACGGCCTTTGCTCCAAGGTCCCTTCCAGCCAGGAGCTGTGGGACAAGACATTGCAGCGCCCACTGGAAAATCCACTGTTCCCTTCCCTGGCTGAACTGGAACCCGAGGATTGTCTGGGGAAACAGGAGCTGCCTCCGGTCCCCTCCAGTCCAGCCCAATTTCTTCCTCTTCTGATTTTTCCTTCTGTCCATGCTCAGCCCGTCCTGCCTGCAATCCACACCCTGACACTTTTGGGGGGCCGTTAATCCCAACTCACGACCTTGTCCCTGAAATACACCTTGGCTTTGCCTCCTCGCTGCCTCTGACAACAGATTTGGTCATTTCTTTGGGCTCTTCTCCTTCTTTTTTACTTCATCCCGTTGTTCGGGCATCCCTTGGGAAATAACCGTGCTCTCTGCCCCTCGTCTTTTCCGGAGCTTCTTTCCTCTCCCCGGCACGGATGGTGACAAGCGCCGTGTAAAACAGCCCCGAGCTTCCCTGCCTCGCTGGGTCTCGGTCCGGTCGGGATCTGGATCCGTTCGGGGTCTGGATCCGTTCGGGGTCTGGATCCTTTCAGGACCTGGATCCGTTCGGGGTCTGGATCCGTTCGGGGTCTGGATCCGTTCGGGACCTGGATCCGTTCGGGATCTGGATCAGTTCGGGACCTGGATCCGTTCGGGGTCTGGATCCGTTTCGGGACCTGGATCCGTTCGGGCGGATCCGGGCGCGCCGGGAGGGGCGGGGGTCGCTCCGCCGTGCCGCCAGGGGGCGCTGCCCGGGGGCGGGGTATGGGGGAGGGGGCGTGGCCATGCAAATCACAGCGGTCGGGGCGCGGTGCTGCGCGGTCGGGGGCGTGTTCATGCAAATGAGAGAGCGCCGCGCTGCATGCCGGGACACAGCCCACGCAAAGACGCCGCTGTCCCGGCGTGTCCGCGGGCGCTGCGCGGGCCGGGCCGTGCGGGCCGAGCCGCAGCGCGGGGCCCGGTGGGTGCGGGTCCGGGCCGGGGGTGTCCGTGTGTTGGGGAGCCGTGCGGCGGGCGGGGCTGTGGGGTGTGTGGGATGTTCGGGCATACTTACCTGGCAGGGGAGACACCATGATCAGGCAGGTGGTTTTCCCAGGGCGAGGCTCATCCCTTGCACTCCGGGTGTGCTGACCCCTGCGATTTCCCCAAATGCGGGAAACTCGACTGCATAATTTGTGGTAGTGGGGGACTGCGTTCGCGCTCTCCCCTGATCTTGCTGGTTAAAAACAGATCTGAGAAAAGTTTGTTTCGTTAAGACGCAACTGATTAATCAACTTCCACATACCCCCGCAGAGGCAATCTTAGCAGTGTTAATTCTCCTGTTCCCCACTTCTGGGTGGTCCGTGGGGTGATCTCCGGCTCTCCCTGCCCGGACACGTCGCTGTCCCGGCCGTGCAGAAGCGGCAGCGCAGCCCCGCGGGAGCGGTTCGGGCTCCGCCTGTTGAGGCTCCCGAGCAAGCGGCCGGAGCGGCCCCGGCCCGGCCGCGCTGGAGACTCGGGTTTGCCTTGGCGGCAACTCCGCACCCCGAGCCCGACGGGGGGACGGAGGCGGGGAGAGATTTGGTCCAGCTCGGGTTTGGGCAAGTGGTGCAAACAGAACTCGGCAGCACCTTTGGGTGCTTGTTGAGCAGATATTCTTTATTACACACACTGGGTAACTCCTGCCTTTCATGGGTGCTTTGGTTGTGAGAGGAAAGATGTGTGCTGATGACTTTACAAATAATTTGATGGATAAAGGGATGGGTTTTAACGTCTTTGTAATTGGGCCTTCACTTCTCTGCAGATTTTGGGCAGCAGGTTTGTTGCAGAGCCCAAAACAGTTTGGCTCCTGAAACAGACAAGGGTCTGCACAAGGCTGGACTTCTGAACTTCGGGGTAAAACAGTAGGTTCAATATTTGTTTGTGAGTCGGGAAGGCTGTATCCTCCTGGTACCTCAGCCAACGGGGAAAGGAGGAGAGCACCATAAGGCCGGGAATGAGGATAAAAGGGGGCTGTGCCCTCCAAAACCCCGAGAGACAAAACCCCGTGGGTGTGTGCCCCTGCAGACTCTGCCCTTATTCGAAAAAAGTTGAAGAACTCCTCTGTCTCCTTTTTGGACATAAACTTTTGGCCTTTGTGGATTTTCCTGGCTGTTACAAAGTTATTGTAGATTTTCCTGGCTGTTACAAAGTTATTCCCCTTATCTAGTGTCACAGCATATTTATTCATTTAATTTCTAAGACATCGTTTACGTTTTCTTAAAGCTGCTTTTTATAACTTCGCCTGCCCATTTTATTTCTGCTGTTACCTTGTATCATTAACAATTCACTACACGCTTTTCCTGTGGTCATTCCGAAGCTGTCTTGCCTTGGTTTCTGGTCAGCTTTTTCTTGGCAACTCCTCTTTTCTCGTTAGCTCCACCACTTGTTCTTCAGGCCGGGTTTTTGTATATTTGCAGCTAAAAGCGCCCTTTGTTTTGCTATCTCGTTTGTTACGGTTAAGCTTAACGCTGTACACAGTTTGTTCTATTCAGCAAGCAAGGGGATGAATTTCTTTTTATATCAACTCTCACGGTTCACAAGAACACACCAAATTCCCGCCGCTGGAAGTCCGGCAGCACTCAGGGACTCTATGAGGTGTGACCCGGACAGCGATCACCGAGCGGGACCGGCATCTCCGCACCTCCTGCCTGGCGCGGACCCGCTCGGAACGGCTCTCCCCGAGGTGTTTCCTGGGCCCGCAGGTACGGGTGGGACAGGCCAGGATCATCCTGGCTGCAGGCACGGCAGCCCAGAGACCCCTTGGGAACCACTCACAAATTCCGGGCACCGGCAGCGCCTGCTTGCGGAAGGCACGGCGGGACGCCTGGGGACCCCCGGGAATTCCTGAGCCTCCTACCGGGGTCGGGGCGGGAATATCCTCACTGCCGACCCTCTACTTAGGCAGAGGTTCTGCGCTGACCTGCGCGTTATTCCCTCAAAATAGGAACAAAGCGTCCTCCACCCATATGAACCACCCGCACTGCTAACCGTATACAGGTAACAATGTTTAATCGATTAAGTGTTAACTTCTGTCTTTCACCAGCAAGATCAGGGGAGAGCGCGAACGCAGTCCCCCACTACCACAAATTATGCAGTCGAGTTTCCCGCATTTGGGGAAATCGCAGGGGTCAGCACACCCGGAGTGCAAGGGATGAGCCTCGCCCTGGGAAAACCACCTGCCTGATCATGGTGTCTCCCCTGCCAGGTAAGTATGCCCGAACATCCCACACACCCCACAGCCCCGCCAGCCGCACGGCTCCCCAACACACGGACACCCCCGGCCCAGACCCGCACCCACCGGGCCCCGCGCTGCGGCTCGGCCCGCACGGCCCGGCCCGCGCAGCGCCCGCGGACACGCCGGGACAGCGGCGTCTTTGCGTGGGCTGTGTCCCGGCATGCAGCGCGGCGCTCTCTCATTTGCATGGACACGCCCCCGGCGGTGGCAGTGCCAGCCCCGGGCGCTCCTGTCGGTGATGGCGGGAGCTGCGCGCTCCCCTCTCAACCGTACCGGGACTGCGCGGTCTCTGTGCCCGCCGGACCCGCGGCAGGGTCACCCGGGCGGCTCCAGCGCTGTCTCTCCTTGCCGGGGCTCATCCCCCGTTTGCCCGGTTCTGTCGGGTCAGTCCAGGTCCTGTCCCCGAGCTGCGGGGTTGGCAAGGCCGGTGTTCGCTGGCCGTTGTCACTGCTGAGGTGGGGTGACCAACATCAGCTTGTGACCCCCACGGGAGCTGCGGCTTTGGGGTCCCTGGTGCGGGGCAGCTCGGGGTCCCTCATCACTGCACCCCGGGTCTCCATCAGCTCGGGGTCCCCCATCACTGCACCCCGGGTCTCCCATCAGCTCGGGGTCCCCCATCACTGCACCCCGGGTCTCCCATCAGCTCGGGGTCCCCCATCACTGCACCCCGGGTCTCCCATCAGCTCGGGGTCCCCCATCACTGCACCCCGGGTCTCCCATCAGCTCGGGGTCCCCCATCACTGCACCCCGGGTCTCCCATCAGCTTGGGGTCCCCCATCACTGCACCCCCGGTCTCCCATCAGCTCAGGGTCCCCTATCACTGCACCCCGGGTCTCCATCAGCTCGGGGTCCCCCATCACTGCACCCCGGGTCTCCCATCCCCTCAGGGTCCCTCATCACTGCACCCCGGGTCTCCCATCCCCTCAGGGTCCCCCATCACTGCACCCCGGGTCTCCCATCCCCTCAGGGTCCCTCATCACTGCACCCCGGGTCTCCATCAGCTCGGGGTCCCTCATCACTGCACCCCGGGTCTCCATCAGCTCGGGGTCCCCCATCACTGCACCCCGGGTCTCCCATCCCCTCAGGGTCCCCCATCACTGCACCCCGGGTCTCCCATCAGCTCGGGGTCCCTCATCACTGCACCCCGGGTCTCCATCGGCTCGGGGTCCCCCATCACTGCACCCCGGGTCTCCCATCAGCTCGGGGTCCCCCATCACTGCACCCCGGGTCTCCCATCAGCTCGGGGTCCCTCATCACTGCACCCCGGGTCTCCCATCGCCCCTTCTTGCCTGCGTGGGGATGGGCTGTGCAATGACTGACAGTCTCCAGTCAAAGCCCTTCCACCTCCCCCCCTCTTCCTCCCCATCCCTTCATGCAGTAACAGTTGTCCCTCTGACCCCTGTCTGCCCCATCCAAGCCTCATTTCCAGGCTCTCATGTCCCAGTTTGCCTCCAGACTGGATCGGGTGAACCCTCATAAACACCAACGGTGACAAACCCAGCACGACCTCGGTGCCGCCCCAGCAGTTCCCTTATTCAGCCTCCATGCTCAGAAGTCATCGCTGCCCATCTAAAACCTTTGCTCCGGGTCTTCCAAGCGGTGTGAGAAGCTCCTGTTGGGTTTTGTGAACGGGCATTTCTACTCTCTGCCTTTGTTCTGCAGATGGAGAGCAGGACAGACGGACAGCAGGACAGACGGACAGCAGAGCAGACGGACAGCAGAGCAGACGGACAGCAGAGCAGACGGACAGCAGAGCAGACGGACAGCAGAGCAGACGGACAGGAGGACAGACGGACAGCAGAACAGACAGACAGCAGAACAGACAGACAGCAGAACAGACAGACAGCAGAGCAGACAGACAGCAGAACAGACAGACAGCAGAGCAGACAGACAGCAGAACAGACGGACAGGAGGACAGACGGACAGGAGGACAGACAGACAGCAGAACAGACAGACAGCAGAACAGACAGACAGCAGAACAGACGGACAGCAGAGCAGACAGACAGCAGAACAGACGGACAGGAGGACAGACAGACAGCAGAACAGACAGACAGCAGAACAGACGGACAGCAGAACAGACGGACAGGAGGACAGACAGACAGCAGAACAGACAGACAGCAGAACAGACGGACAGCAGAACAGACGGACAGGAGGACAGACAGACAGCAGAACAGACAGACAGCAGAACAGACGGACAGGAGGACAGACAGACAGCAGAACAGACTGACAGCACGTGCCAGTGTCTTGCACAATGTCTTGCACTGGGACCCCCCAGCCCACGAGCAGCCGGCACATCCCTGAGACCCCAGCCAGCGGCGGCAGGAGAGGAGCTGGGACACTTGGGTGTGCAAGGCCCTGTGGGGTCACGGGCGGTGCTCTGGGGTGAAATGAGTGCCGCTGTTTAACAGCCCCTTGCTTCCCCTCGGAGGGTGCACGGGCATTTCCACGGCACCGTGTGCTCATGGGCATCCCCTCCGTGGGCATCAGCCCTCACCGCGCTGCTCCCAGTGCCCAGAGCCCCGCGGTGCTGGGGGTGGCTGGGCTGTGACGGGCTCTGTGCACGGACCTTGCAGGAGCCATCCTGTCGCCCTGTGCTGGAGCCCCGTACACGCCGTTACCACCCAGCGGGCTCCGGTGAGGCCCCGCAGCCCTGCCGGTCTCCAGGAACCCTGTGCCGGTTCTCTGAGCAGATCAGCCGGCGGCGGAGCTGTCTGTGTCCCTGAGACACACCCGAGCACCCCCGGCCCCCGCCCCTGCGCTGCCCCCCGGGACCTCTCCCGGTGTCGCCCCAGCGGTGGCCGCGCTCTGCCCGTTGCTGCTGCTCCAGGGCGGCCCCGCTGTGCTCTGACACCGAGTCCCGGGCAGCACGGCTGCACCCGGACCCGGGCTCACCGGGCCGGACCCGGGCTCACCGGGCCGGACCCGGGCTCACCGGGCCGGACCCGGGCTCACCGGGCCGGACCCGGGCTCACCGGGCCGGACCCGGGCTCACCGGGCCGGACCCGGGCTCACCGGGCCGGACCCGGACCGGGACCAGCAGCCGAGTCCGGTCAGCGAGGGGGCGGGGCCTGGAGTGGCCGGCCGGGGACGGGGCAGTGAGAGCGCGCGGCGAGGTACCGGCGAGGGGGCGTGTCCATGCAAATGAGAGAGCGCCGCGCTGCATGCCGGGACACAGCCCACGCAAAGACGCCGCTGTCCCGGCGTGTCCGCGGGCGCTGCGCGGGCCGGGCCGTGCGGGCCGAGCCGCAGCGCGGGGCCCGGTGGGTGCGGGTCTGGGCCGGGGGTGTCCGTGTGTTGGGGAGCCGTGCGGCTGGCGGGGCTGTGGGGTGTGTGGGATGTTCGGGCATACTTACCTGGCAGGGGAGACACCATGATCAGGCAGGTGGTTTTCCCAGGGCGAGGCTCATCCCTTGCACTCCGGGTGTGCTGACCCCTGCGATTTCCCCAAATGCGGGAAACTCGACTGCATAATTTGTGGTAGTGGGGGACTGCGTTCGCGCTCTCCCCTGATCTTATGGTACCAAAAACAGATTTAGTAGTCATGGACTGTAATTATTTCTTTATCTACAACCCGACTTTGCCGGTGTCGGATCAGTAGTTGCAGTTTACGTTCCTATTCCCTTCTGCTCGTTGGCGGCCGGCCCTGAGTCCGTCCGGGCTCCGGTCCCCGCCTGCGCCAGCATCCCCGGCCGTGCCCCGCGAACCGGCGGTCGGGGCTGGCCCGCTCCTTTCCCCGCGCCCACCACCGCCCCGCCGAGCCCCCGTGCCCGGTGCACCTGGTGCCGCCGCCCCGCCCCGGGGGCGGTCCCGGCGCGGCCCCGCCCCGGATCCTCCCGCCGCCGCTGCAGCCCAGCGGCGCGCACCCCGCTCGGTCCCCGCCGCCGAGTCCCCGGAGCGCACGTGGCGGCGCCATGGCCCGGCTGGTGCTGCAGGACGGGTCGGTGCTGCCCGGCCGCCCCTTCGGGGCCGTCGGGGCCGCCGCCGCGGGGGAAGTCGGTGAGTGCGTCCGGGGGGCCGGGCCGGGGCCGGGATGTCGTGGGGCGGCCCGAGACCGGCGACGGCGCGGGAAGGAGAGGAAACGGGAAGCCGGACACCGCCCGGGGACTCCCTCAGCTCGGGGCCCCTCCGTGCGGCCCGTCCGGGGCGCGGGGTTGGGACGGGCCCGGCCGTGCCCGGCGGGGGGCCGGGCTCCCCCCGTCACCCCGGTCCCCATCCCCTGCAGTGTTCCAGACCGGCATGGTGGGGTACCCCGAGGCGCTCACCGACCCCTCCTACAAGGCGCAGATCCTGGTGCTTACCTACCCGCTGGTCGGGAACTACGGAGTGCCCCGGGACGAGCCCGACGCCTTCGGCCTCAGCAGGGTGAGCAAGGCCCCGAGGGGCCGCGTGTCCCCCCCGGGTGTCGCCGCGGCGCGTGGCCCAGCCGGACACGGCGGGGTGGCACGGACGGCGCGAGGTGCCAGGGCGGGACGGGGCACGGTGCCAGCGCACGGTGAGCGGCACATGGTGGCAGGAACGGGTTTGGCTCCGATGCTGCAGGGCTCTGACACGGCGAGGGCTGGGGCTGGGCAGGGGGAGGCCCCAGCGCGCTGGGGTTGGGGTGCCCTCGCAGCTCGTGGGGTGTGCGGCTGTGTTTCCTCACCGGGGCTCTTGCAAGGAGTCTCAAACCCCTGTGACAAGGCTGGGGCTGGGCAGAGGGGCTGCTTGAGGCCCCAGCCCCCTCGCAGCCCCTTGGCCTCCAGGCTGCCCATCCCGGGGCAGAGTCCAGCCCTGCTGTGGCCGCGCTCTGCCGGCCTCCCCACGCTGACCCTGGGGGGTCTCGCTGCTATCAGCCCTCTCTGGGCCTGTGGTGTGTGGGTCTGCTGTGGCCTGAGCTTCCAGGACCCAAAGCCCTGATCCCATGGGGCAGCACGGACCGGTGTGTCTGGGCTTCACTGGCGAGGCTGTGGCTTTCCTGTCAGCGTGGTTTGTGCTGCAGCTGTGCCAAGCTGAGGGATCCCCTGGTGTGTTGGCACAGGGGCAGTGGGCTGCAGTCCAGCACTGTGGGGGCCTGGACACCCCATCCTGGGCCTCCCTGACCCAGGGACTTTGCTGTGATAGGTGTGGGACAAGGTGGGGTCAAGTGACAGCCCAGTGCTGGGAGGGCTGATCCTGTGCTGTGGGAATGGGATCTGTGTTCCGTGGGGTTTCTCCTGAACTGGTGACCCTCTGCCTTGCCCTGCTCACCCTCTGTCCCCGCAGTGGTTTGAGTCCAGCAAGATCCACGTGGCTGCACTGGTGGTGGGAGAGTGCTCCGAGACCCCCAGCCACTGGAGCGCATCCCGCTCCCTGGACCAGTGGCTGAAGGAGCAGAACATCCCTGGGCTGGAAGGTGGGACTGGGGAGACAGCTGGGTGGGGTGGGGGCTGTGGGTCTGCGAGTTCTGAAACTGGACCTGTCTGTTGAAATTTGCCCAGCTGGGGTTTGATGCTGTTGGCACTTGGGGAACCCTGGTGCTGCTGGGGCACAGGGTCCTGCTGTGGGATGTGGGATGGTGTCTCACTGCCCGCTTGCAGGGGTGGATACCCGGGCTCTGACAAAGAAGATCCGTGAGAAGGGGACGCTGCTGGGGAAGCTGGTGCCCGATGGGACCCCCGAGGGGAGCCTCTCCTTTGAGGACCCCAACAAGAAGCACCTGGTGCAGGAGGTGTCGCTGAAGGTGTGGTGGGAGTCTGAGCAGGGCTGGGGGGCAGCTGTGGAGCCCCTCACTGCGGGGCTGGCCCCAGCAGGAGTCCGGGTGATTCACTCCCCTCCCCACAGGCACCACGAGTGTTCAACCCGGGCGGGTCACTGCGAGTCACGGCCCTCGACTGCGGCCTAAAGAACAACCAAATTCGGTGCCTGTGCAAGCGGGGGGCCACTGTCACTGTGGTGCCCTGGGACCACCCGCTGGACCCCGCAGGTGAGATGGCAGTGGCTGGGGACAATCTGGGCAGTGGGGGAATGGGTCTGGCAAGGGACTGTCTGCATGGTTGGTGCTGGGGACAGCAGGCACCTGTGTCCTGCTCAATGCCGTGGGGTGGGGACCTTGGTGTCATCATTCCTGGGGGCTCTGGGGCTCGGGGCCCTCAGTGTGGCACCACAGGAGCAGGGCCATGGGCTCGGGATGCCGTGAGTGGCATGGAGAACTCTGGACTGTGGTATTGGTGTGGCTTGGGGCAGGGGACACCATGGGGGACTGGCAGGGTCTGGCTGCCACTTTGAATGGATGTTGTGGGGTCAGAACACCTTGGTTGCAACCCTGCTGGTGTGTCGGGGGAGCTGCAGGCTCAGGGTGCTTCTCTGCTGGTAGCCAGGAGTGCCTGCTGTGAGCCTGTGTGAGATCTTGGGGCCCTGCTGTGATGTTGAGGGGCTGGGGGGCCCCCCTCTGACCCTGCTGCTCTCTTGGCACAGACTTTGACGGGCTGTTCATCAGCAACGGCCCTGGGGACCCACAGCTCTGCCAGGAGACAGTGTCCAACCTACGCCGGCTGCTGGATGCGCCCCAGCCCAAACCCATTTTTGGGATCTGCCTGGGACACCAGCTGCTCGCCCTGGCCCTCGGCGCCCACACCTACAAGATGAAGTGAGTGTGGATCCCGAGTCACTGCAGGGCTCCTGGCTGCTGGGGCTGCCTGACACCCGTCCCGCCACCCAGGTACGGCAACCGCGGGCACAACCAGCCCTGCCTGCACGAGGACACGCGGCGCTGCTTCATCACGGCGCAGAACCACGGCTTCGCGGTGGAGGCGGGCAGCCTCCCGCCCGCCTGGGCGCCGCTCTTCACCAACGCCAACGACGGCTCCAACGAGGGCCTCGTGCACCGGCACAAGCCCTTCTTCAGGTGTGCAGCTGGGGGCCTGGGCTTGGGGGGCTGTGACAGGGATGTGCCCTGCCTGACCCCCCCGCAGTGTCCAGTTTCACCCCGAGCACTGTGCCGGCCCCACGGACCTGGAGGGTCTCTTTGATGTCTTCGTGGAGGTGGCGCGGGACCTGCGGGACGGGCACGGCAATGCCCGGACAGGTGGGTGTGAGTGTGAGGGACAGCCAGGACCATGGGCCCGGGGCTGCAGGACAGGGCTGTGCCTGGGGGTGCCCTGTCCCCAGCGTGCCGTGTCCCCCCCAGTGCGGGAGCGCCTGCAGGAGTGGCTGAGCTACACCAAGGCACCAGTGGGGAACCTGGATGCAGCCCGGCCCCGCAAGGTGCTGATCCTGGGCTCTGGCGGCCTCTCCATCGGGCAGGCAGGCGAGTTTGATTACTCAGGGTCACAGGTGAGTGCCCTCCCTGGGGCACAGGGGGCGGTAGGGGCCACAGGGGTGGCAGGGACCCAGGGCCACCAACTGTGACCCCTCTGCTCCCCATGAGGCCATCAAAGCACTGAAGGAGGAGAACATCCAGACGGTGCTGATCAACCCCAACATCGCCACAGTCCAGACCTCCAAGGGCCTGGCAGACAAGGTGTACTTCCTGCCCATCACCCCTGAGTACGTCACCCAGGTGAGCACCCCAGGGTGCTGGCTGGGAAGGGGCAATTTGGGAATGCAGGGGTGCCGGAGTTGGGGGATGAGTGTGGGGCTGGGATCTGGAAAACCCAGGACTCACCGTGGTTTCTGTCCCACCACCTCGTGCCCCCCAGGTGATCCGGAACGAGCGGCCTGATGGGGTGCTGCTGACCTTTGGGGGGCAGACAGCCCTCAACTGTGGCGTGGAGCTGACCAAGGCGGGCGTTCTGGAGCGTTACCACGTGCGGGTGCTGGGCACGCCCGTCGCCTCCATCGAGATGACAGAGGATCGCAAGGTCTTCGCGGAGAAGATGGAGGAGATTGGGGAGCACGTGGCGCCCAGCGAGGCTGCTGCCTCCCTGGAGCAGGTCTGGGGTAGTTTGGGGAGCTGTGGGGCAGGGCAGGGTCCTGTCCTTCCTGTTCCCACCGTGACCCCGTTGCTCCCTGCAGGCGCAGGCTGCAGCTGAGCGGTTGGGGTACCCGGTGCTGGTGCGCTCTGCCTACGCCCTGGGAGGGCTGGGCTCTGGCTTCGCCAACAGCCGGGAGGAGCTGGTGGCTCTGGTGAGCCAGGCCTTCACCCACACCTCCCAGGTGTTGGTGGACAAGTCCCTAAAGGGCTGGAAGGAGATTGAGTACGAGGTGGTGCGAGATGCCTACAACAACTGCATCACGGTACGGGATGGAGGGAGGGCTCTGGGCTGCTGCAGAGGGAGGGATGTGGGGCTGGGGGCTTGCACTGCACCTCGTCCCCAGGGAGGGCTCCCCAGAGCCTCTGGTGGTGCTGGCACAGCTGCTGGGTGCAACTGGGAGCACCAGAGCCCTGCACCCCTGTGCTGGAGTGTTCACCCCAGCTATCCACCCAGTGGAACACCCCATGTATTCCAGTCCTGTCTGGGCATGTGGTGGGAACTGGGAGGAACCCACCATGGACAGCACGTGGAGCAGTGGGGGAACCCCAATCCTGCAGTGACCTCCCCCCTCTGCCAGGTGTGCAACATGGAGAACCTGGACCCGCTGGGGATCCACACGGGCGAGTCCATCGTGGTGGCGCCCAGTCAGACCCTCAATGACACCGAGTACTTCATGCTGAGGCGCACAGCCATCAAGGTGGTGCAGCACCTGGGCATCGTGGGCGAGTGCAACATCCAGTTTGCCCTCAACCCCGAGTCAGAGCAGGTACTTGCAGCTCCCTGCTGGTTCTGGCTCCTGCTCCAGCCTCGCCCTGTGGCATCTGTGTCCTGCCCCATGCTGTCCCACGAGGCTGTGCTGCTGCAGCATCTCTGGGACACTCTGGGTTGGCCGTGTCACCGGCTTGCCCTGTTCCATGGCACCCCCTGACCCTGCCTGCCTGCTGCCCACAGTACTACATCATCGAGATGAACGCCCGGCTCTCCCGCAGCTCGGCCCTGGCCAGCAAGGCCACTGGTTACCCGCTGGCCTATGTGGCTGCCAAACTTGCCCTGGGCATCCCCCTGCCCCTCCTCAGGTAAGGTACCACCACAGGGCGGGGCAAGGTGCTGCCCTGGTGGGACGGCCCCAGCTGCTGACTGCTGTCACCTCCTCAGGAACTCTGTCACCAACTCCACCACAGCCAGCTTTGAGCCCAGCCTGGATTATTGTGTGGTGAAGATCCCACGCTGGGACCTCAGCAAGTTCCTGCGCGTCAGCACCAAGATTGGCAGCTCCATGAAGAGCGTGGGTGAGCGCAGGGGGCAGCGCTGCTGGGGCTCGTGGTGGGCACAGGATCCGCCTGCTCACCCCACCTTCTGCAGGGGAGGTCATGGCCATCGGGAGGAACTTTGAGGAGGCGTTCCAGAAGGCTCTGAGGATGGTGGACGAGAACTGTGTGGGCTTTGATCACACAGTAAAGCCGGTCTCAGACATGGTGAGCACTGGGGTTTGGGTGTCTGCTGGCTGTGCCATTCTCGGGGGAGAGGTGGCCACCTGCCTCCCTCGGCCACACTCAACCCCTGGGCACTGGCAGGAGCTGGAGACGCCGACGGACAAGCGAATCTTTGTGCTGGCGGCGGCGCTGCGGGCCGGCTACTCCATCGAGCGGCTCTATGAGCTGACCAAGATTGACCGCTGGTTCCTGCACAAGATGAAGAACATCACGGACCACGCGGTGCTGCTGGAGTCGTACCGCGGGGAGCAGGGCACCATGCCGCCCGCCGTGCTGCAGCGTGCCAAGCAGCTTGGCTTCTCCGACAAGCAGGTGGCCCTGGCCGTGCTCAGGTGAGATGGGGAGGGGACGGCCCCGTGTTCTGCTCCCTGCCTCAGTCCTGGCGCTCACCCAGCTCTGTGCAGCACCGAGCTGGCCGTGCGGAAGATGCGGCGCGACCTGAAGATTCTGCCGGTGGTGAAGCAGATCGACACGGTGGCGGCAGAGTGGCCGGCCCAGACCAACTACCTGTACCTGACCTACAATGGTTCTGAGCACGACCTGGCCTTCCGTGAGCCCCACGTCATGGTCATCGGCTCCGGCGTCTACCGCATCGGCAGCAGTGTCGAGTTTGACTGGTGTGCTGTCGGCTGCATCCAGGAGCTCCGCAAGGTCAGATGGGCCCCAGCACCCTGTGGAGTGAGGGGTGGGTGTCCCTGGTCAGAGCACAAAGCTGGGTAAGGGTTGGGGGCTCTGGGTTCAGCTTGTCCCACCCTCCAACAGATGGGCTTCAAGACAATCATGGTGAACTACAACCCTGAGACAGTGAGCACTGATTATGACATGTGTGATCGCCTCTACTTCGACGAGATTTCCTTTGAGGTGAGGGGCTGCGGCCCTGACAGCTGCAGGGCTGGGTGAGGGCTGCCATGGCTCCGTCCCAGCCATCCCCCTGCCCCGCTCGGTGCCGCAGGTGGTGATGGACATCTACGAGCTGGAGAACCCCGAGGGTGTGATCCTGTCCATGGGCGGGCAGCTGCCCAACAACATCGCCATGGCCCTGCACCGGCAGCAGTGCCGCATCCTGGGCACCTCCCCGGAGGCCATCGACTCGGCCGAGAACCGCTTCAAGTTCTCCCGCCTGCTGGACTCCATCGGCATCAGCCAGCCCCTCTGGAAGGAGCTCTCCAACATGGAGGTGGGGCCCAGAGAACAGGGCTGGGTGCCTCAGGGTGGCTCTCAGGTGGCTCTCTGTTAGGCCAGAATGGTGGCCCTTCTCTCTGGGAAACTAAACTCAGCCCCCAGGTTCATTATCACCGTTTGTGGCAGGTGTTTGGCACTCCAAGGACAGCCAGGGTTGTAATTTGTGGCACCTTGCATTTAAGAGAAATCCTGTTCTATGTGGAATTGAGGTGGCAGAAACCAACTGCAGGAACCAGGGCCTTAGGCACAAAGGGTGGCTTTTTTTCCACGAAACTACACTCAGTAACCAAGTCCCTGATGTCATTTTGTAGCAGGCGTTTGGCACTCCAAGGGTAGCCAGGGTTCCATCTGGTGACACCTGGCATCTGGGAAAAATCCTGTTCTGTGTGGAACTGAGGTGGCTGAAGCCCACTGCTCGAAACAGGGTCTTAGGCACAAAGGGTGGCCCTTTTCTCTGGGAAACCAGACTCAGACACCCAGGTTCCTTACCACCGTTTGTAGCAGGTGTTTGGCACTCCAAGGAAAGCCAGGGTTCCATCTGGTGACACCTGGCATGTGGGAGAAATCTGATCTGTTTAGTATTTTACCTAGCAGAAGACCACTGCAGCAAACAGAGGCTTAGGCACATACCATGGCCCTTTTCTCTGGGAAACCAGACTCAGACACCCAGGTTCCTTTGTCCCACCGTTTGTAGCTGAGGTTCTGTCTCTCCTGCAGTCAGCCAAGCACTTCTGCTGCAAGGTGGGCTACCCGTGCGTCGTGCGCCCTTCCTACGTGCTGAGCGGTGCTGCCATGAACGTGGCCTACTCGGACAGCGACCTGGAGAAGTTCCTGAGCAACGCTGTGGCTGTGTCCAAGGAGCAGCCTGTTGTCATTTCCAAGTTCATCCAGGAGGCCAAGGTCCGTCCAGGAGGCTGCTCCAGCCCGGGATGCCCCCTGAAAGCCCCAGCCCCCAGCCCGGGGACAGGCTGTGACCGTGTTCCCGCTCACAGGAGATCGACGTGGACGCGGTGGCCTGTGACGGGGTGGTGGTGGCCATCGCCATCTCGGAGCACGTGGAGAACGCTGGGGTGCACTCGGGTGATGCCACACTGGTGACCCCCCCTCAGGACATCACCCCCAAGACCCTGGAGCGCATCAAGGCCATTGTCCACGCCATCGGGCAGGAGCTGCAGGTCACAGGGCCCTTCAACCTGCAGCTCATCGCCAAGGTACCTGGGGCTGGGGGCTGCGCCGTGCCGGGGGAGAGCACCCCACATCCCCAGCCCTGCCTCATGCTGTGCCCTCTCTCCTAGGATGACCAGCTGAAGGTGATAGAGTGCAACGTTCGTGTCTCCCGCTCCTTCCCCTTCGTCTCCAAGACCCTGGGTGTGGACTTGGTGGCTCTGGCCAGCCAGGTGATCATGGGTGAGGATGTGGAGCCCGTGGGGCTGATGACGGGCACAGGCATCGTTGGTGTCAAGGTGAGTGGGGGCCATGGGGCCAGGCTGGGCTGCAGGGCTGGACAGTCCCTGAGTGTCCCCTTGCCCCCAGGTGCCCCAGTTCTCCTTCTCACGCCTGGCGGGCGCCGATGTGGTGCTGGGTGTGGAGATGACCAGCACGGGCGAGGTCGCCTGCTTTGGGGAGAACCGCTGCGAGGCGTACCTGAAGGCCATGCTCAGCACCGGCTTCAAGATCCCCAAGAAGAACATTCTGCTGACCATCGGCAGCTACAAGGTACGTGGGGTAAAACTGCTGGGGGGCTGGGGTTCCCTCTCTGCCCTCTGACCGGACCCTGGTTCCTTTCAGAACAAGAGTGAGCTGCTGCCCACGGTGCGGACGCTGGAGACCCTGGGCTACAACCTGTACGCCAGCCTTGGCACCGCTGACTTCTACACCGAGCACGGCATCAAGGTCAGGGCTGGGGGCCTGCAGGGCCAGGGCCACTCCCGGGGTGTTCAGGGCCCTGACACGGTCACTGCCTGCAGGTGAAGGCTGTGGACTGGCACTTTGAGGAGGCAGACAGCAGTGAGGCCGGTGCCCGGGAGACCCAGCGCAGCATCCTGGACTACCTGGCCGAGAACCACTTTGAGATGGTCATTAACCTCTCCATGCGCAACTCGGGGGGCCGCCGGCTCTCCTCCTTTGTCACCAAGGGCTACCGCACCCGGCGCCTGGCCGTCGACTACTCCGTGCCCCTCATCATCGACATCAAGTGCACAAAGCTCTTCGTGGAGGTGGGCTGGGGCACGTGGGGACCGTGGGTGCAAGGACAGGGAGCAGAGTTGGAAATCCCACCCCCTGTTGTGGGTGCTGTGGGGCAGGCACTGTGTGTGGGTGTCACTGTGCAGGGCTTGGTTTTGGGGTGCAGCTCGGAGAAGAACCATCACCCTGCTCCTGACCCCTAGGTCAGTCTCCTGCCTCACGGCTGCTGTTTCTACAGGCATTGGGCCAGATTGGGGCAGCCCCACCACTGAAGATGCACGTGGACTGCATGACATCCCAGAAACTCATCCGTCTGCCAGGTGGGTGTTCAGCAGCCCCAGGGGGCAGCACGGACCCGGGGCAGCGCTGGGAGCCGGGCTGGGCACGTCTGCAGGCACTGTGGGGAGAGGTGTTTCCGTGCTGCCCTGGTGGGATGGCCCTCGCCCCTCACATCCCCTGCCAGTGCTGACGCTGCCACTCCCCAGGCCTGATCGATGTCCACGTCCACCTCCGGGAGCCGGGTGGCACCCACAAGGAGGACTTTGCGTCAGGCACAGCAGCCGCCCTGGCCGGGGGTGTCACTCTGGTGTGTGCCATGCCCAACACCAACCCTGCTGTCACCGATGCCACCTCTTTCGCCTTGGCACAGAAGGTGAGGAGCCCCTGCCAGCCTGACGCTCACTCACATCCCCTCCTGTGCCAGCCACGGCGGGCTCACTGTCCATGGTGGGCTCGTTGCTGGTGGCAGGACCGGTCCCACCACAGCACCCACTGCCTGTTGTCCTGCAGCTGGCTGAGGCTGGGGCCCGCTGCGATTTTGCTCTCTTCCTGGGGGCTTCCTTGGACAACGCTGGCACTCTGGGCCCCCTGGCTGGGGCGGCCGCTGGGCTCAAGATGTACCTGAACGACACCTTCTCCAACCTGCGGATGGACGACGTGTCCCTGTGGATGGAGGTGAGCAGGAGGGCAGGGGCTGGCACGGGGCAGATCTCCCAGCACCGGTGCCCACCAACCCCGTTGCCCCCAGCACCTGGAGCAGTGGCCGCGGCACCTGCCCATCGTGGCACACGCGGAGCGGCAGACGGTGGCCGCCGTGCTGATGGTGGCCCAGCTGTACCAGCGTCCTGTCCACATCTGCCACGTGGCGCGCAGGGAGGAGGTGAGCGGGGCCAAGGGTGGGTTCCAGGGATGGAGCGCGGGGCCCTGTGGGTTCCCCACTAACCACGGCCGCCACAGATCCTCCTCATCAAGGCGGCCAAGCAGAGGGGGATCCCGGTGACGTGCGAGGTGGCCCCGCACCACCTCTTCCTGAGCCAGGACGACCTGGGGCGCCTGGGGAAGGGCCGTGCGGCCGTGAGGCCGGAGCTGGGCACCCGCCAGGACGTGGAGGCGCTCTGGGAGAACATGGACATCATCGACTGCTTTGCCACTGACCACGGTAACCCCTCAGGGATGGCGGCCACGGGGCGGGGAAGGTGCTGGGGGCGGCCTCCAGTGACCAGCCCCATCCGGCAGCACCCCACACGCTGGAGGAGAAGCAGGGGCAGGAGCCACCCCCGGGGTACCCTGGCCTGGAGACGATGCTGCCGCTGCTGCTGACGGCCGTCTCAGAGGGGAGGCTCAGCGTCGAGGACATTGTCCAGCGCCTCTATGAGAACCCTCGCAAGATCTTTGGGCTGCCGGCGCAGGAGGACACCTACGTGGAGGTGTGTCCTTGCCCACCCGCCCCAGGTCCTGCCCCACCCTTGTGCCTCTGACCCACTGTCCGCTGGCAGGTGGACCTGGAGCACGAGTGGATCATCCCCAGCAGCACGGCCTTCTCCAAGGCCCGCTGGACCCCCTTTGAGGGCATGCAGGTGAAGGGGACAGTGCGGAGGGTAGTGCTGCGTGGGGAGGTTGCCTACATCGATGGGCAGGTAAGGTCCTAGGTCCTTTTATTCCTGTATTGAGGGGTTCCCCAGTGCTGACCCCATTTCCCTAATCCATCCCTGCCGTGGCTGCAGGTGCTGGTGCCCCCTGGCTACGGACAGGATGTGAAGAAGTGGCCCTCAGGAGCTGCACTGCTGCCACACGGGGCCCCCACCAAGGAGAGAGTGAAGGTACAGGAGTGTCTGGACCCGGCAGGGCTCCGTCTGGGCCCTGGCTCCAGCTCGGTCTCTCGTTCCAGACCCCCGAGCTGTCCCGGCACGTGGCCACTGATGTGCTGCGTGGACGAGCCCCAGCCCGCGCCGGCCCGGCCCCGTGGGCGACGCACGCTTCCACCTCCAGCCCCGCATCCACCGAGCCTCCGACCCCGGGCTGCCAGGTAGGGGGGCGGCCGGTGCGGTGGCGGGCAGCGGCGCGCTGCCCGGGGGCCGGGTCTGGGACGGAGGCGGGGCGGCCCCGCTGATGCCAGCCCTTGTGTCCCGTTCAGCGTTCCGGAGGCTGGGAGCCGCGCACCGCCCGGGCGCCCGAGGCACCGGTAATGTCGGGGTGGGACTCACCAATGGCACTAACCGCAGCCCATGAGTGCATCCCCTCCCCCAGGTGCCATGCGGGCCCCGGGCTGCCTGCTCTGCCCGCTTTGGGCCCCTTCCAGCACCCAGCACCAGGACTGGGTGTGGTAGGACAGGGCACGGCCGTGCTGCCCACTCCCCTCCTGCCCCAGCCTGCGTGGCACCTCGGGACCCCTCACCTGCCAGTGTGATCTGGGGGGTGGCCAGTTGGGAATTGTGGGGCGTGCAGGGAGAGGGTCACAGCACAGCGTGGGGCTTGGACTGCCTCTTCTGGTTCACCATCACCCTGGCATCAGTCCCATCTCGATTCACCTGTGTTGCCAAGTGCCAGCAGGGCTGTGCACGCTGGGAGGAGGCGGGGCCCGAGGTGCCGCCTCTCCCACAACCCCTAACACCACTGCTCCCTCTCCCACCCAGATGAGGACACCCGTGAGAAGGCGGCAGGAAGGCAGCAGACCGGGTGGAGTTCCACAGGGGCCACAGTGGGGATCTGGGTCCGTGCTGGTGGCTGGGGCTCCTCAGAGCACCCCCGTGGGCTGACCAGCTGCTCTCGGTGTCACAGATCCAGCGGTGGTCCAGGACAGCCACTTCCACCCACTGGGCCCCGTCCCACGCCAGACGTCCCCTCAGCGCGCCCCCACTTCCAGACCTCCCCGCTGCTGCACCCCTTGTTGGGCAGCACGTCCTCTCTGTGCAGCAGTTCTCCAAGGATCAGGTACCGGCCGGGCGGGCGTGGGGACTGTGGTGCCCTGTGCTTCCCCTGCCCGGCTGAGCCCTGGTGCACCCGCACCACCTGTCCCACAGATGTCCCACCTGTTCAACGTGGCTCACATCCTGCGCATGCTGGTGCAGAAGGAGCGAGCCTGGACATCCTCAAGGTGAGCTTGCACAGAATTCCTGTCCCCTGGGCACCCCGAGGAGATGCTGGGGTCCCCAAGGTGACAGCCTGGCCTGCAGGGGAGGTGATGGCGTCCATGTCTACGAGGTGAGCACGCGGACCAGCAGCTCCTTCGCAGCAGCCATGAGCAGCTGGGTGGCTCCGTGCTGTCCTTCTCGGAGGCCACCTCCTCGTGCAGAAGGGCGAGTCGCTGGCCGACTCTGTGCAGACCATGTGCTGCTACGCCGACGTGCTGGTGCTGCGGCACCCCCAGCCTGGCGCCGTCGAGGTGAGAGGGCTGAGGAGCTGCTCCTCTTCTGGAGGCGCTGGGACTCTGCCCCAATGGCAGGGATGGTGACCTGAGCTATGGGCCAGGGTTGGGTTGGGGCTGGTGGGAATTGTGTCCTGCCTGCTCTCACCTGCCCTGCCTTGCTGCTGCTCCCAGCTGGCCGCCAGGCACTGCCGCAAGCCGTCATCACGCGGGAGACGGCGTGGGGGAGCACCCCACAAGCACTGCTGGACATCTTCACCATCCGCGAGGAGCTGGGCACGGTCAATGGCATGACGGTGAGGTGCAGGGCCGGGCGGCACAGTCGGGTGGGCATGGGGTCCTGCCGAGGCCCTGAGGGCCGCGGACGGGCCGGGCTGACCGCTGTCCCAGATCACCATGGTGGGTGACCTGAAGCACGGGCGCACCGTGCACTCCCTGGCCCGCCTGCTCACCCAGTACCGCGTCAACCTGCGCTACGTGACCCCTCCCGGCCTCCACATGCCCCCGACATCACCAGCTTTGTGGCCTCCAGGGGCATCCAGCAGGTGAGGAGCAGGGTGGGGGCTGGCCCCCAGGCCTCTCTGGCCCTGTGCCCCCTGCCAACCTTACGGTGCTGCCCCAGGAGGAGTTTGGGAGCATCGAGGAAGCGCTGCCGGACACGGACGTGCTCTACATGACCCGCATCCAGAAGGAGCGCTTCCAGCGGGCCGAGGAGTACGAGGCTGTGAGTGAGGGAACCTGGCTCCTGCTGCCCCCCAGGGCTTGGGGACTGCCCTGCCCCAGCTCAGGGCTCTGTGTGTTCCCTCAGTGCTTCGGGCAGTTCATCCTCACACCCCACATCATGACCCGAGCCAAGGAGAGGATGGTAGTGATGCACCCCCTGCCCCGAGTCAACGAGATCAGGTGGGGAACAGGGCTAGGGCGGCTGCAGGGAGGGATGGAGAGGTTTG